>SNQJ01S0004237.1:26362-55240 GCA_010110895.2 Picea sitchensis
TAAAGTTTTTTTTTTTAATTTCACATAGAGTAAAAAAGGGACCCCATCGTGGAATGAATGAAAAAGGAATTTCTATAATCTTTCTAATCTATCCCCATTTAAAAATTCCTAGACACTTTTATTTTTTATCTTTTTTTTTACGTTAAATGAGAAATCCTTTATTTATTTTAATACTAGAATTGATTCATTATAAAATAACTTTGCTTGGTTGATTTATCAAACCAATTTTTTTCCTAAGAAATAAAACCCTAGCACTTTGATTGTATGCATCTACTTTTCAAATCAGATATCTTAACCATTGATTGCAGCCTGTGGAATGTTTTTTGCAGCTTGATTTTTTTTTTTTGGAAGGATCACTGTAGGGGTCATTGTAGGTTACAATGTTTCAAAGTTTTAGATTGGAACACAAACACCTTCGACAGGCTACTGTGAGCCATCAAACAATCAACGATCTGGGTCATTGTACTTCTCGTTTCTTCAGATAGCACCCATAACTAGTCGACATGAGTTTTGCTAATTAGATTGAATAAACTATGTAATGGATCACGGATATAATGGGCTGCGTTTGTTCCCTTAAGCCACAAATTTAAACCACCACAAATGTATCGCTGCACTTACTATTGTTTGGGTGAATTCAGATGAATTTTCTGAGCTCGAGAATTGATCCAACCACATCATTCACAAAAGGAAAGGGTTTGTTGTTTGGTCACTATTCCTTGATTGCATAGATAAAGACCACATGGTTATGTTTGGGTCATTTGATTGCACTTGATTCCAAACTCAACAATTGGTAAGACCCTTCATATGTCACTCTTTCCATCACGATCGAAAGATGCATGTGGCACGACCCTTATTTCTATAGTATTTGGCTTTTTCCTTGTTTCATTTTTTTTCATATAGATACAAATGGATACAAGCGACCTCTAAAAATGTCAAATGCCAGCCTCCACATAATTATCATTAAAGGATAACAAGAAAAACTAAACTGCAAAATTATCCTTCAATTAATTACTAATGGTTATGATCACTACATGGTTTTATTACCTTCATCAAATCTGCAAATATCTCTCAATACTTGGGTTAAGAAATGGAAACTTTTCTTTTTTAATAATTGCATGGTATATTGATGTGAAGGATATTCAAGTACCTTTCGTTTAAACACAAAAAAAAGACGTTGGATATCATGATATTGGAAAGACCCTTAGCAATCTAGGTTAGAGACATGATATTGGCAAGACTCTTAGCAATCTAGGCTAGAGACATGCACCTGACATCTATAAATAATGAGCATGTAAAACTGCATTTTGGGATCAATACACGTAGGAATGCTTGAGAATTTAGAGGGATGCCTTGAAATTATGTTCCACCCTATTGGATTTCCTTGTAACCCCTGTTGGAACCCACTTGAGTAGTATTGCATTAGACAACACCTGATCCCGAAGTTTCACTTCCACTACCATCGCGTCTACCTGAATTCCACTAGGCATGTGGAGACCAACCATTTGACTGTCATATTGTTACAGTTCACTGCACACAACATTCGAGAAGATTACCCTCTCGTATCATGGGTGTCCAATCCTACAGGTATATTTGAGGGTTGTAGCACAAGGAACAACTTTTGACTGGAAGCCTTTTTATTCTTTTTTTGGGTCTTTCCTAGGACATCTTTGGTTTACAAGAACTTGAATGAACCATGGAAGAATAAATTTTAATGAATGAAATTTTGATGCATGAGAGACACTTCATTGTTTGGGTGGGTTGTTGATGAATGATAGACTATGAGTAAACGTCATCAGGTATTGTCTTCTCTTGTTTCATTGAATCAAACCTATAGAGAAGCTTGTACTTTTCCTCACCCTTCCTTATAACGATAGTTCCTAGCTTGACCATACGGGATTCCCCCCTTAGGTTAGTTACCTTATCTTAGAAGTGTAGAGGCAGGGCCATTGATATGACAATGGGCACCATGTCTTTATGTGTCTTTAGTTTTTCCCCTTGGAGAGGTTGGGACTTTTCCTCTAGGGAGAATCTGAGTGATAACAGTGCCCTTCATTAATAGTCATGTTCTGATTCCCTTCATTTCTATTGCTTCTATGTATCACCTTATGTGAAATATGTTATCTCACATCTATTCCAATCATCCATATGTTATGATACTCTACCCCACGAAAAACATTTAGAGCTATTTCAACATCATATCGATGCTCTCCTTCAAATTTTTTGAACTCATTCAATTCTTGGGTAGTTGGCGATGCATATCTAAAAGGGTAACTTAAGTTGTAGTTCATAATCACAAATAAGTTATGTTGATGTTAGTGGTAGCATCATATAGGTATTTCTGCACAGGTCTATGTGTCTAGACGTGTGGAAATCATCCAAAGCCTTCTACTCTTGAATTTACTTTAGTTAATGAATTATTAAAGTAAATTGATTTTATTAATTAATTAGTTAATTGAGTTATTTAAGAAACATGCTAAAAGTACTTAATGTGCAACATGTAATCTAAATCTCAAGTGAGTGTGAGAAGTAATCTCAATAGTAGATCACTTTGGAGATTATAAATAGGATGTAACTCATCATTATAAAAGCAAGGCTAGGAGAAGGAGGTAAACATATTAAGATAGATAGAAAAGGAGGACCTTTGCTAGTGTGAAGTCTCCAAGGTCACACTTAGGAGTAGAGAAGGACCTATGATCAAGTTCTTGGATCACAAAGTACGGTGATTTAAGATGACCAAGGATTACACTTGACAAGAGTTGTGTTGAGAGAGTTGACACAAAAAGTCTTGGATCATGAAAGGATAGTGGTTCAAGATCTTGGATAGGTGAAGAAGGACCTTCATCTAGTGATCATACAGGTCAAGGAGAAGAAAGAACCAAGGCATACACAAGTGGGTTTCAGTAGAAGAAAGCCACAAGAAAGAGTCAGACCCTACGTATTTTTTCGTATGGAATTTTCGTACAAATCCGCAAGTCAGTGGAGAAAGTCGTGGAGATCCACTGGTCACAGTGGGGCAAGTCGCGAATATTCACAGGTCACTAAAGAGACAGTCGCAGATTCCTGGAAAAGTGTGTCAGAATTGGTTGTATAGCAGGTCATACCTTTTCAGGTTAGTCTGCAATTGTATTTCTCTTAGTGGGCCATTATCCCTATTGCGGGAGCCCCGATTTTAGCATAATAAAATCATTCTCGACACTGGTTTTCCCTCCAAGGTTTTTTCTAGGGGTATTTACCTAAAAATTATGGTGTTCATGTGTGCTTGATTTGGTTTCCTTATTTATGCTTCCACTGCATGATATTAAGTTGAATATTTCAGTAGTGTATTATTGTTTTTTGAGCTACTAATATGATTGTAGTAAGGAAATCACTATATAACAAAGTGCCTAGGTGTTTGAGTAATATTTTCAACATGGTATGAGAGCCTAGTCTCTGAAAGGAGAAAACCAAGAAGACATATCTTATCAACAGAGGAAATCAGAGGATAAATTTTCAGGGAAACAAAAGTACTGGGTAGAATAGGTGCTTTTGCAGGTATACATAGGCATCTGCGAGTCACAGTGTAGACAGTCGCGGACATTCGCAGGTCACATAAGGACAATTCATGGATATTTGCAGGTCAAAGAAGGACAATTCGCAGATAGGTCGTACATGACAGTATAGGGTAGTTCTAGTAGAGGGATATCAAATCAAATATTAGGGATGGTAGCAACACCATTGAGAGTTGAAGACAAATTGGATGGAGTATCCAACTTCCTATCTTGGAAAGCAAGAGTTACTTTGGCATTGAAGGAGAATGACATTTGGGAGTTAGCTGATAAAGCAGTTACTCCACCAAAAAATCTAGAAGCTTTAGATGCTCACAACAAGAAGGAGATCAAAGCAGAAAGAGTCCTACTATATTTTGTGAAGGATCATATAATCCCTCACCTAAATGAGAAGTACATGGCCAAAGAGATGTTTGATGCCTTGGTAATTTTATTCCAAAGCAAGATCATGAGTAGAAAGATGATATTAAGGAATAAACTAAGATCGATTCAGATGTATATATCAGATAATTTTACCAACTATCTCATGAGGATCACACATGTACGTGATCAACTTGTAGCCATAGGGGAGAAAAAAAAAGGATGCAGATCTCGTAATGTGGCATTGAATGGTCTTCCCAAGTCATGGGAACCATTTGTCAAAGGATTTTGTGCTTGAGAGAATATCCCATATTGGCAGAGACTTTGGGATGATTGCATCCAGGAAGAGACTCGGGAGGAGTATAAGATAAGAAAACAGGAAGATGAAGAGGAGGAGAACTTGGCCCTTGGTAGTAAGACAAGTAATGGAAAGGGTTCCATCAAGGATGGTAACAATGAGGAGTCAATCTCGCATCTAGGAAAGACGGACTCAAGTGTGTGTGTGTGTGTGTGTGTGTGTTCCCAAATAAATTTGAAATCCCCATGTTCTTAAATAATGACAAATTATACAAGATAAAAAGTGTTTCAAACTAGAAATGTAAATCTATCTTGATTATTCCTTCCCTATCCATGGTTGTGTTTATGCTTGTTTGTTGATCAAGTCAAAACTTTTTCTTAAAAATATGTTGATGTAAATTGTGTTTGATGTTTTACTTGTTATTTTTACATACTCTAACTTAGCTCTGTACTTTAGATGAGCTTCTTCAGTAGGGGAAGCCATGGTAGAGGAAACATAGGAAGATGAAGAAGGCCTAATGATTTCTGGGGTAACAAAAGACTCCGCTTCTCTATACACTTGGATGATGAGTCTGAGGAATTCAATCATCTCTTGCAAAATGGTTTCCTTAAATTGGTTGGACAAGTTTCTTTCCAACCATGTCCCCAACCTAAAGTATAATTTCCCCTGCCTCATCATAACCTTTTTGGTATTCCTGTATAGACACATGTTTCTTTACAGCCTAAGATCCTAGCCAATGATGGTTGGGAGAATGTTGTTAATCCTCCTCACCATGACAAGTCCAAGGATGGCCCACAATTTCATTTCCATTTCCTCCACCTCCTCCCAAGAGATCTACCTTGAATATTACATCAGAATATTCTCATGCTCATTCTACTCGACCATTAAAGAAGCTTAAATATCATATTCAAAATATCGAGCCTAGTAAAGGAAAATGGCCTGCCTAGTCTGTCAACTCTGATCAGTTAGTAACTTCCTCACGTTCAATCACCTCTCATGCCAAACATCCAAAAAAATAAACTAAACACATTTCCTTTGAGGACTTGCATCTAGAAGCATCAACAACAAGAAGTAAAGCACCTGGTAATGAAATTTTGGAAGTCGTAAAGTCAACAAAGTTGCATGGAAGTGAACAGAAATAGACTACTTCTCATAAAAATATGACTTATGATTTTATAGTATTATTGTGATGGTTTTACTATTGATAACAATTTTGGTTATTATTTTTGGACAGTGGTATGTTTTGAACAAGTTGATTACTCATCATTTTTGGATATTTTCACAACAATATTATTTTTGGGTAGCTGGTGATATATTTATTTTGACATATTTATGACATCTTTTTTATCGAGACAGAAATATGATATATTTATTTTTAATAAATATATTTATTATTCAGGAGTCAAAGGGATGTTTGCAAGTACTTCTATAAGATTATTGGGATATGTGATATGTTGATGACTAAATGAATGTTTGATTACATAAACTTCCAAGGAGGAAAAGGGGGTATGTGTTAAATTAAACAAAAGATCATTAAGGGATCCCCACCAATTAGTTAGTATTTATTTTATCATTATCATAAATTGTTGTTGTTGTTGTTATTTGTCCCCATTAACTAAAAAATTAATTAATGATTTAACTAAAATTAGTTGAACTTTTCAAACTACTTTTGGGAGTAATAGAGAGGAGAACTGTGATAAGGTTTTATTATTGCTTCCTAAATGAGTTAACATTTCTACTTCATTCATATCTGGGATGCTTAAAGGCTAAGAATTTATTGTTTATAGCAGGATCCTACTGAAGGTGGAAATGAGGAGAATCAAGAAGTATTGATTGTTGATTTACTTCACCAGGTTGATCATTTGTTTCTGATAGTTTGTGGATTCTTATTAGATTTCTAAATTGATTTTTAGTACTGATGATGAATTTTATGCAGAGTCAAGATAGTGGCAATCATGGTCATCATTTCAACTTTGTTTCATTCTTGATTTTAATTAAAGACGCCAGTTGTCTCTATATGATGAAATATATCATCTTTGACTTCTAGTCTCATTTTGGTCCTTACCTTTTGGGTATGAAGAACATTCTTGGTTGTATTTCAAAATTGAATAAATAAGAATCTTTGGACGGTTTTGTAGTCTCGTGTTGGGTCATTATGTACCTTTTCTTCAAATTTATATTTCTATAGTTGTTCCTTTAAAATTTTAAAGTTTTTGTTACAAGCATTTTATTTTTCTTTTGATATATCATATTTAAAAAAAATAAAAGATAGCATTGGTCCCAAGAACATTATTTCTTGAGTATTAATTGATTTTTTTTTAAAGAGGCTATAAACATAGGGTAACAATACCGACTATTTTGTTCTATCCAAGAAGAATTTGAAAGTGTTGGTATTTGGATAATTCATTCCATTTCATCAACACCCCTCTCTATCTCTCTTTACACACCTCTCTCCGCCCCTCCTCTCCCTCCCTCTATTTCTCACTCTTCCCTGTGTGTGTGTGTGTGTCCCTATACCCTCTCTTTCCCTCCCCTCTGCTGCCCACCTATCTCCCATCTCTTCCTCTCTCTATCGCATTACAAACACACACATGTGCACCCTTTCTAGGTGTGTCCTATATCCCCTCTCTCCTTCCTCCCTCTGCCAAGTCTCTCTCTTCCCTCTCTTTCCCACTTCTCTCACACACATGCCTCCCAATCTCTCCCTCTCTCTCTCTCCACCCCATCTTCCCTCCCCCTTCCACTCCCATATTTTCTAAAAACAATCTTCTTATAGGAAAACTCTATAACTATTGCAATTAATAATACTCAATTACTACAATTAAGATTACTTGGTGGAGTGTTGATAAAAGAAAAAATAAAATATCTCTTTCCCACTTCTCTCTCACACACACATGCACTCAATCTCTCCCTCTCTCTCTCTCCACCCCGTCTTCCCCTCTCTCCCCCTTCCACTCCCCACATATTTTCTAAAAACAATCTTCTTATAGGAAAACTCTATAACTATTGCAATTAATAATACTCAATTACTACAATTAAGATTACTTAGAATGAGTGTTGATAAAAAAAATAAAAAAATATTCAATAATAGCATAATATTCAAAATTAAGAAACAATGGTACAATACATGGTCTAGTGTTAAAAAATATTGAAACTACCTCAATCTTATCAATTACGTGATCCTTAAATCCAATAACGATAGGTGTTTTTTCACATGTATCGCTCAATCAAATCATGATGTAAGCATAGATTTAGATTTTTTGTAAATCATATCACAATAAAATGCATCCCTTGAAAACTAACAATGATTTCAGTCTATAGTAACACATTGTACAATGGCGATTAAAGAACCTCTCATGTATATTGGACTTTTTCTGAGAAGATATCTGTATCATTTTAATGTATGATATTCCCAAATAAGATCCTAAGTAAACATATAGAGATTATATATATGAAATGGGAAATTTTTTTATATGATCCGAAATTGGGAGGGGACTATCTATTTTTCCTTAGACAATAGAAAACAAGGCTAGCACTATGAATGCAACATATTTCCAAGTACCTTAAGCAGGTTTTCTCTATCACCCAAATTGACACCAACGAACAACAATGAATACTTGAAGTGTTTAGAAATACCTAGAATTATGGGAATCTCACAGATAGGCCACCTGGTGATGAGATACATCTAGGGAGACCTTATGAATCATGGTTTCTATGGAAATATTCATAATCATGGTTTACCCTCCAATCCCAATGATGTTGGTGGTCATTCAACCAGAACCGAATGACAGGTGAAAATAATTCAACCATAACTGAACCATTATTAAGATGAGTTTTAACGTACCTCTCTAGTCTGAAAAATAATGTAATACTCAATTATACAGTTAAAATTTGACATCCCTTCACCATCTCCTCATAGGTACACAGACAATAGCATACAGTTTTAATTTTCATTATTGATATTTGAAAAATCCAAAAGAAAGGGAGCAGAGAGATTTATCAGGGTAATATTGTAAGTAAATGTGATAAAATGACGCACACCAGATTTTAAGAATGGTAAACCATGCTTTTAGTGAATCAAAAGACTTACAACAAGTATTAATATTGAAAATTAATCAACAAGGAAAACGACCTAATTCACCAAACCAGTTTGCAAGATAGTAGTTCTAAGAAAAAATAACCACTGCAAATCGGAACATGGTAGCCTACCATTGTAGAACACTCTCTTGCAAAACACTATGGCCTAATACTTTCTTGCAATGATGAAATTCAAAAAAGGAACCTTTGAATTCGAGAAATCCAGCTTGTTAACTACCCATTTCAAATTAATGTCCTAATTTCCTCTCGTAGCTAACCCATGCAAAACAAATCCAGAGAATGCCCCTCACAATTAACACCGAAAAAATCCACACTGTCCAAGTCAAAAAATACAGCCTCTCGAATAAAGCATACTAGTGGAATGAATTTATTAAAAAAAAAAATCACGCGAAAAAAACAGTGTCATTGTTATTCTATTGGAATCAAATGAAACTTTAGGTTACATATGGATATAGAAAGTGGTGATCAAAAAATATTTGTAGTCTTTCCTTCCTTCCACATTTTTACATTGTAGTAAATATATAAAAATTCTTCTAGTGTCATATACAAAAAATTTCAAAAAAGGGACATCTATAAAGATCTAGGCTAGAAAATGTAAAAAATTTCTATACATACAATAGTTCCATCAACAATTTATTCATAAAAGAGCCAGCCATCAATTCCTTTGAGTGCCTTCTTGGAGAGGTTGTTTGCTACTTTTTTGAACTGTCTATGTACGTGCATAAATTGGATAGATTCAAATATATTATTTAAGCTTTTGATCTTGTCTTTCCAGTTGTTGAGATATATCAGGTTCATGTTGGATTTGGAATTTATCCAATCGATGGTGACCTTGGAATCTCCCGCAACCATCAATTTTTTTATGGAGAAGTAGGAAGAGAGTAATAATAGTCCCCATAGGCCCAAGAGCTCATCTTTCATATTATTTCCATTTCCGCCAGCAAAATGAGCTTTGACTATGTGATCTGTAGAGATTTTTAGATATATTCCAATTCCACATATATTATCATCAACTGCTCCATCAAAAAAAACAATTGGATTATCATCAAAATATATTGGATTTAAGATAAAATCCATTTTGTCTTCTTCCTCTTTGGCTGAGTATTCTTTGAAAGATAGGATAATTTTGGTAACTATCATAGGATCCATTCTATTCCAGTTCTCAAACAATATTTTGTTTCTAAATTTCCRAATGCCCCAAATGACCAAGAAAGGGATATGTCTCGGWTTTTGAGATTGAATGAACCATAGTTTCAAATTTTCCTCTATACAAGAACACTTCCATTCACTATCAATCTTCAGAAATTTTATCACTTCAAACCAATTTTTTTGTGTTTTTGAACAGTCCACAAAAATATGTGTTGTAGTTTTGYCATTCTTTAAACACAGATTGTAGACCGAGGGGCCTATACCTCCTCTTTTTTTGTAATTCACTCCAGTGAGGATGCAGTCCTTTAAGCACGACCACATTAAACATGTCAATTTGATTGGGATGTTCAAATCCTAGATAGMTTTTTACCACCATTTTCTCTCTTCCATATTGTTTAAATATAAGATGGATTGATAAGCTATATTTGCAATGACTACTCCTGTCGATCTATTCCAAGACCAAGCAAGCTTATCATTTGTGTTTTTGAGGAGGATGTCGCTTCTATTTAAAATAGAAACAAAGTTATCCCATTCAATTTTGAGTTCATTTGATAAACCAATATGATTATAATTCATCCAATTTTGAAGTGTTCTGAAATCACCAGTAACAATTGCTTGTGCTATAGTGTAAATGTTTGAACTATTTAAAACTTGGATTAAAGGAGTTGATAGTTTGAAAATGGAGTTGCAACCAATAAAAGGATTGCGACCTAAAACAAAACGATTACCTAAGTTAATCTCCCATGCAAGCCATCTTTTGATGACCGGGAAAGAGTACATAAAGTTTTTCCAAATGATAGAAGTTCCTTGAGTTTTGTGATCATCTCTTTGCAATCAGGAAATAATATCAATACCCTTCAGATATTTTTTGCAGAGGACTGAATTCCAAAGACCTGAACCAAATAAACCTCTCCAACATGATTTTGCAGCAAGTGATTGTGCAAACCAAGAGATATTCTTTATACCCCAACCTCCGTAGATTTTTGGTCTGGCGATATTTTGCCATTTTGTTAGATGATAACCAGATCCATTTTTTCCCCTTCCAAAGGAAGTTTGTGAGTAGTAGCTGGATTCAGTGAATAACGGATGAAGGGAGTTTAACAAGACTGGGCCAATAAACTGGAATGATCTGAAGAACATAATTGACTAAGGTGAGTCTTCCTCCAAGAGAAATCCAACGGAAGGTCCAATTCTCGATCCTCTTTTCAATCTTCTTAAGTAACCACAACCAATCATCCACTCTATAATTGTTTGGTCTACAGAAAAAACCAAGATATTTCATACCTTGATCAAGGCTTTCAATCTGAATATTAAAAGTTGTAGTCAAATTGTGTTTAAGGTTATGGTCAATGTTTTGTACAAGAAAAATAGACTTATGACAATTTACAACCATACCAAAGGCATAATAGAACTTGGAGAGGATAGCTTTAAAAGTCAACCAATACTCAAGTTTCCCAGTTCCAAGTATAAGTACACCATCCATGAAGAAGATATGTGAGATGAATGTACTAACAACAACTTTTAGACCTTGGAACATTCTCGAATCCATGGCTTGAATCAACAGTCTGCTTAGAACTTCAACAACAATCAGGAAGAGAAAAGGAGATAGTGGGAAACCTTGTCGCAATCCCCGATGGCTTTTAAAGAAATCAATTAGAACATCGTTGACTAGCACAGCTGTGTTAATCGAGGTGATACATCTCATAATCCACTGAGAAACACACCAATTTAAGCCAATTTGATCTAGGAGTAGTCTAAGGAATTGCCAACTAACATTGTTGTAGGCGTTCTTTAAATCAAGATTTAGTATAACAAAATTTTTCTTCTTCATCTTTGCAGTATGTAGACACTCTTGTGTAATACCAACAACATCAAAAATCAATATATCCTTAAGAAATCCGAATTGTTCGTCGGAGATGCAGGAGGTTAATTTGTCTTTGATCTGAGAAGCAATGATTTTTTAGATGACTTTGTAGGCAAAATTGCACAATACAATGGGCCTAAAATCATTAAAATTGATCGTCTTACTGATTTTTGGAATGAGAGCATAGAAAGTTTCATTTAGTGCCCCTGGGATATATCCTGTGCAACGTGATTCCTCCACTACATACCCATAATATCAAAAAAGGTATAAAAAATTTCATGTGTCAAACCATCTGGACCAAGACTTTTCTCTTTTGGAATTTTATTGATAGTTTCTTGTAATTATGCAATCAAAATAGGCTTGTCGATTTCCTCATTATCATCATCATTAAAGAAGTGGGGGACAATCTTTAGTACTTCAAGTTGTAGGTCAATGCTTTTTGTGTCAGAAGTACTATACTCTGATTTAAAATGTTTGAAAGCCATCTCTTTTAATTTTGTTTCAATAGATATCAGATTCTCGTCCTCATTTGAAAGGTCCCAAATTGAGTTGTGACTACATCTATGAGAGGCATATTTGTGAAAAAAATTGTATTTTTGTCTCCTTTCTTAATCCATATCGCCTGACTCCTTAGTCTCCAGGTAGCTTCTTCAATAGAGAGGATAACATTCTTCCTTTGGGTCAGAGACTTTAATAAGTCCAAATATTTTGCTCAAAAATTTGAGAAGGGCACTTTTCAAAGAGATTGGACCGTTGTTGATCAATGGAGATTAAATCTACGTTTAGATGATTTTTATTTATGGTCTGCCATTTAATAACAGAACCCTTCAAATGTTTAAGTTAGTCGCAAAGAAGTAGGATTGAAGATCTGTCAGTCCAGATTTTCATTTCATCCCAGGTGGATCGAACTAAAGAAATGAAGTCCATGTCAGAAATCCATGAGCTATTAAATTTGAAGGGAGGGGAAACAGTGCGGGAAGACCCATAAAATTGCAAGTAGATCGGATTGTGATCTAAGATAGTTGAAGAAACAACCCAAGTACGAAAATTGAGGTGTTTATCAAATAGCTTGAGTCTAAGAGGAAGAGATCCAATATTTTAGAAATATCTGTAGAGCCGGATCTACCATTCTGTTAGGTTGGAGACAGGACAGAAGGTTGGAAGTCTAATAGTCCCGAGCTATGTAGGATATTTGAAAAGAAATCAACCAGAGGTTCAAGCCGAGCTAGTTTCCCCCATACTTCTCTGGAAGATAAGGTGAATTTTAGGTCGCCTCTGATAATAAGATTGTCTTCAAATAATAAATCAAAATCAGATATTTGTTGCCATAAAGGCTCTATGTCTTTGTACGAAGCATAACAATTTAGAAGTTTAACAGTATCCTTTGAGTGCTTGAATCTACCTTCCAAGAAAATACCTGCAAATGTTCCAAAAAACGCAGCATAAGTTGGGTTCTAACCAGAAAGGAGTCCTCTGGAGCGACCATGTGAGTCTAGAACAACTGCATTCCAATGTGGCAGACATTGTAGAAAGAGGGATCTTTCCTTATCACCCTCAACAAGTGTTTCTTGGAGGAAAACAATATCAGGTTTGACCTGTTATAGTAATCTTTTTAGGGAGGTGAATTTAATGGGGCTCCCAAACCCACGGAGATTCAGAGAAAAAATAATCATTAAGAAATGCCAAGAAATGGTTGGCTTTCTCTAAGGGCCGAGGAGGAGGAAACGATGTGGTCTAAAGAGGGGGAGAGGGGAAGGGAAGTGGGAAGTTCAATGTTAGCAAATTTTGAAAGGCCACCTTCTATGGATCCGAGATGATTTTTAAGGGGACGAAGACGAGAATTTTGAATAGTCACATTGGAGAGGTCGATAGGGAGGGGTGTAGTTGAATTGGTAACAGGGAGAGGGGAAGGGGATAAGGGTGTGATCAAAATATTCGAAGGGGACTTGAGAATAATGGAAGGGAAGGGGTTAGCTGGAAGGTTTGAAGTAGGGTAAAGGGTTTTAGGGGGGGGGGACATAAACTAGTAGGGAAGGAGGAGAAAGGGACAAAATAGGATCACAAGAGGGGATGTGGTCAGGGAGATGGAGTTCAAGGCAAGGAAGAAGAGTCTAAGAGAAGTCCACTTGGTCAGGGGACTCTACGGGGACCAGAGAAGGAGGAGGTGAGTCACAACTAACATGGGTTGCATTGTGGATATCAGGATGAAGAACCAAAACATCTAGTCTGTTTAAGAGGAGTTTCCATAAATCTTCGAAAATCTCTAAGACTGAATGCTCATTATTTTTCAAATAACAAAATTCTTCTGTAGAGATTTTAAGAAAGAAATATGGAAAAAAACCTGCATATTGCCAAGGAAAGTGTCATGATCCAAAGTCTGGGGAAGTGTTTTACCATTATGGTATGTCGTTGTCAAGGGTGTCGTAGACTTATCCAAATTACATGAGGACTTGATATGTCATGTCTGCTAGCAAAGGTGACAGCGAAAAGTTTCCCTCCAGAAATCTAGGGGTTGATAGAAAGAGTAGTCTCCTAAATTGACAGCGATGGAATCTAGAAGACCACAGTTGAGGTCCAGCTCGACCGAAACCCACGCAACTCGTTTGTTGACCCAGCAAAGAGAGCGTTCGTAAAAAAATAAAAAATCCCAACATAATTTGCAACCGCTTCAAAGATTGGTTTGGACCAGAGTTTGATCGAAAAGTTTGGTAAAAGCATCCACATGAATCTTTTGCTAAAAGATTCAGAAAAAAGGACTGAAACCAGGAGCCCATCTCTTGAGCATGAGGACTCCCCTATTTAGGATCCATGGGGAGCTTAAAATATTCAAAAGATCATCTTCTGACAGAAAATGAAAGATAAACCAGTGGTTGGAAAGAAGATTGACCCTCAGACAGTATCCAAGCACCGGTTTCCAAAAATCTTGTATCCAGACCGATAAACGAGCTTTAGACATCTTCGTGTAAAAGAACTTACCGAAAAGAGCCCTCTTTGAAAGGTTGGAAACTCGATCCATGGAAATATCTTTGCCAAGGGAACAACTAGAGGGAGACTGTCAGATCTTCCAACACTTTTGTTTTCAGTTAGCGTGAGCTTTGGATCCAGAGGATCTGTTATGTTCAACACCACCAAGGACATTCGAAGAGCAATGGGGGGGAATTGTGGAAACAGGATCTGGGGAAGAAAATGTTAAGGGATCCGCAGAAAACATATGAGAAAGAGAACTCACACAAGGGAGTAAAGTTGGAGTCTCCCGAGGTAGTTGGTCAGTAGGAGTCTCTCGAGGTTGTTAGTCAAGCATGTGAATGAGGGCAGGTGGCTTTCCAGCACGAGTTGAAGTCTGATATGAGGGTTGATCTGAAGCCAGTTGTGGGGGGATTTGTAGAGGAGGAGATGACAAGAGGTGGTCTGGCAGAGGATGACACATGCATTCATACAAAATTTTATATGTGTCATCCACCAAAAAGAGGCTATCATTTGATAGAGAGCGTCGTCGTCATCCCACGTCAGGTCTACATTGACAGCCATAAAGGCCTGAAAAGACCAGTGGATAGACGATCCACGTCTGCAGGGAGCCACGCGGGGTTGTGTCAGGTGACTGACATGTTCACTTTTGTTGAAAAGGTCGAAGGACATAGGTTCCACATCTGTAAGGAGACACATGAGGTTGATTCAGGTGTCTGCAAAAAAAAGGATAAAAGTCCGACTAAAAAGTGTGGACCCTATAGAAGGTGCCACGACTGAAAGGATACCAGTTTGATCTAGGGAGAGGGTGGAAACAGATTACGGCTACACTGTCACCAAAGTTCCTGCATTGCGGGAACCCTAAACCCTAACCCCCTCACCATCTACAGGAACCCTGAATGAATTTATTAAATAACAACGCAGGAAAAATAAAAGTGAATTATTCATTTCAAAATGATTACTTAACTATTTTTTATGAATAAAAGCTAAGTCGACACCCATTCACTTAGTCGACACCCATTCATGATTTTGTAATGTCTTATATTTAGAAAGTATGTTTAATGGAATGAATTTTGTTTGAATTTAATGTTAGAAGAATTTCTAGAATGTATGATTGTATTTAATGTAGCGATGTTTTTATTTAAACTTAATGATGAATCAAGTTTTTTTTCATTTGAATATTTGTTTTCATAAAACCAATATTTATTATTTTATCAATTTAAAAATATTTTATTTGAATTAGATTTAAATAATTAATTTGCTTCATACTATTTTGAATGGTTAAAAATAAATAAATTCATAACACTTTTAAACTATAATTTAAAAAAATAAAATTTTCCAAGATTAAATTAACAAATTGTTAATATTATCTCTTGAAAAATTAATAAAATATTTTTTTATTGTGGAGATTGGAGTTTTTTTTATTGAAATTATTTAAATTATTGAAACAGTTAAATTAAAAAATTTATATTAAATGAGGACAATATTTTTCCACCTAAAAAATATAACAAGATTGAAATGAATCACCAACAACAAAATATATAAAACACAACATTGAAATGAAATATTACTATCAAAAGTTGTACGTATATATACACACATTGCTTCACCTTAATGTAGGTGCTTCATACTATTTTGAATGGTTAAAAATAACAAATTTATAACACTTTTAAACTATAATTTAAAATAAAATTTTCCAAGATTGTTAACAAATTGTTAATATTATCTCTTGAAAAATTAATGTCATTTTTTATTGTGAGATTGAAAGTTTTTTATTGAAATTATTTAACTATTGAAACAAGCAAATTAAAAAATTTATATTAAATGAGGACAATATTTTTCCACCTAAAAAATATAACAAGATTGAAATGAATCACCAACAACAAAATATATAAAACACAACATTGAAATGAAATATTACTATCAAAGTTGTAATGTGATATATACACACACATTGCTTCACCTAATGTGGTATATATACACACATTGTTTCACCTAACATATATATATATATATATATATATATATATATATATATATATATATATATATATATATATATATATATATATATATATATTGTAATGTCCCTTTCCAAATAGGGAGTCTTAGAGGAGGCTTTAATGGTCTAAACTCACCCCATTAGACTATAGCCAGGGCCAAAGCAGGTAAAATGTGGTTACCAGAGGTCACCTACCATGTGTTATATTCGAGTGACATTGACCTAAAAAGGGTTAAAAGCTGCTTTTAAGTCATTATGAGCTAAAAATAGAAGCTCAACAAAGGAATTAGGTTTCAAAGAAGGATTTAGGGTTTTAAACAAAGAATTAGGGTTTCAATGGATTTAGGGTTTTGGAAAAGCTATAAAGGAAGGGTCAAAATATCTAATTCATCATTATGCATTATGACTGTCATTGAGGAAAAGAGGTTTATCTCAGAGAGATAATTCTGCATTCCCATGTAGCACTACTATTTCGGTGTTGGAAAGACACACCCTAGTCAAATCGGGAAGATCATCCAGTCTTCCATCATTCTCATTGATTCGCGAAGGTTCCATATTAATGGGTAATATCTTTTAGTTAAGCTATTTGTATTCCGCCAAGATCCCTTGTCCAGCTTGGATCTAGCTTCCATTGTTAGTTTATTCAACCAAGATTCTAGCTATCTTTGTAATCCATGAGATATCATAATACAAACTTTTCCTTTGTCGCATTTATTATTTTGTATGATCATTTATATGTTGTAAACCTTGATCCTACACACACATAGCAACAGCCTGCATCAGCCAAATGAACATTACAAGGTCAGAGCTTTAGTCCCCGCATCCCGCGACTAAATATGATGAGTGCAGCAGAAGACCTTGAGGGCCGTGAACACGTAGGTGTTGAATATGTCACTTACAACAGGTATTAGGAAAGAAGGCATAGGCTCGATTTCCTTCCTCCTCTAGCTCGAGGAAGAGGAAGAGGCACACAGCTGCAGAGAAGGGAAGAGTGTGAGGTTGAGCATGAGGTAGAGAGGATACTAGGAAACAGATATGAGAAACCAGAGGGAAATGGCAAGGCCCCGGGAGATCCGCCAGAGGCAGTTTTCATGCGGGTTATCAACTATATGTTAGCTAGTCAACGGACCATGTCCTAGTCTTTGGCCCAGGTAGCAGACAGACTGGCTATGATAGATATTCAGGGCACTCAAGGCCCACATGCAACACAGGGGAACTCAAGAGAAAGCAGTAGACCCTAGTCACCCTCACACATACACCTCTACTTCTAGTAGGATTCTCCCAGACCCTTTGTTTCTGGGCTTCAGAGGGCACCCCAGAAAGCGCATCGCCACCGACAGTATCAGAGGCCACCCACCATGCCGTATCGACATTGCGAGGCATAGGAGGGAGTATGTGGCATTGGGTCACATCTATCGACATGAGAGTACCGGTGGACTTAGACTTAGGAACCTCCCCAGAGAGTCGTAGAGTGGAGGACCACAACAATAGCAAGGGTATAACCTCGATTTTATCCGAAAAGTTTGGAAACTCACCATCCCTTATTTCATCGAATCGGGTCTAAATATTACTGCCGAGTTTGGGCATTGCCAGACATCGCATTACAAGCTCGCCAACCATGACTCCAGGACAGAGAACAATAGTTTTGCTACCCTACACTTGAGGGTGAGGCACATCATGTGGTGGTATCATGGATCGGTGACATTGGGTCACAATCACATCACCTCCTAGGGAGCTTACATGATAGGCTCATGGACAGGTTTGACAGAAGGGACCCCAAGATACACTTCAGGGATCCAGCCCAGCTGAGACAAACTGGCACAACGTATAGCTGCCTACTACAGTTCGCCAGGTAGTCATGGCGCTGACATATATATCTGAGCCTCAGATGATCATGTTATTCACGTAAGGGATCACAGAAACCTTGAGAGGATGGATGAAGGAATACAAGCCTCACACTTTGCAGGATTCCATCCTACGCACTCGGTGACCCAGAAGACTCAGTGACAAAGACCAAAACTTTCTCCAAACCATTTGTTCCCCGGAGGGATCAATACAGGAAGCCATTACAAAGAGAATGGAAAGGCAAGGAGAAGCTGGATGATGAGACCATGCTAGAGCTTATGAGGAAGAAGCTTGTTTCAAATGTAGAGATCCTTGGGTCCCGTGCCACGTGCATGGGATAAGGAGAGATCATTATATCGAGGTAGCAAAGTGACAACGGACAAGGAGGAGGAGGAGAAGGATAGTGAATCCACCAGCTCAAAGGAGGAGTCATATCAGTCAGAGGAGCAACCTCCCCATAGACCAATCGGACACTGAAGAGCCCATCCTCCAAAGAGTCCCACAATCGGCCAAACAGTTAACATAATGAAACCAAGAAGGAGGTTTTATAGCAACCTTCGGTAGGTTCCTGGCATGATACCCTCCTCGTGACGAGGGATTATTCAGGGCAACGGGCAATCGCCCTGAAAGATGGTGGGGCCACCCACAACCTTTTATTATCGTGATGCTTCACTAGTATCTAGATCTTACTTCAAACAACAACAGGAGTTTGAAGGGTTTGATGTTGCGGTAGCGATGGCCACGCTTGGAGCAGTTTTAGACAGAGTCTAAAACACAGAGACAGGAAGAAACTACACAAAGTTGAGAGCATTACATTTTATGTGGTTGACCTATCGACACAGATGTGGTGTTAGGAGTTTAGTGGATGATTACCTTGGGAAAAATCATCACCAACTACCAAACCTTGGAAATGGATTTAGAGATCAGATGGGAAGAAGGTTGTTCTAAGAGGTATGTCAACAAGAGCACCTAGAACAGCCAAGAGTATGGAGGAGGATATTTAGACATGGGAGGTGCATATGTTGCAGAGTGCTTGATCACTACTCAGAAGGATTCGGAAGGTCGTCAACAATACCATACAGAGATCAAGAATTTATTGGGACAACATTAGAGATACACTCCATTGTGGGGGTTTGAGCACACCATTGAGTTGGGAGTGAGGGGCCCAACCTATGATCACCCCTTCTATCATCATCCAGAGGTCTAAGGATGAGATAGAGAAGGTAATCGTTGGAATTGTTGGTAATGGGACACATCAGACTGAGCAAATGTTCTATTTTACTTCTTTCTTCAATTGTCTTAGTTCCGAAGAAGGATGGCACCATGAGGATGTGCATTGATTACCGAAATTTGAACAAGAAAACTATCAAGAACCCATATCGTATCCGTCGCATTGATGAGTTGATGGATAAACTACATGGGGAAGTTTTCTCTCAAATGATCTAATACCGATATCATCGTATCATCATCCGAAAGCGTAGGACATAGAGAAGACGGCATTACGATGTCACTTTGAACATTTCAAGTTCCTGGTTATGACATTTAGGCAAACCAATGCACCCATTTCATTCTTGCATGAACCATATGTTCATGGATTAGTTAAGGAAATAAGTCTTGGATTTCTTCAATGACATATTGATCTATAGTCGGTCATGGTAAGAGAATATGAGGCACCTGATTGAGGTATTGAGCATCATGGAGGTACGTCATTATATGCTAAAGAGTCCAAGTGCGAAGTTCCCAGATGACAGAGCTTATTTACTTGGGCCACATCATCAGTGAATATGGGGAACAAGTGCACCAAGAGAAGATCGTATTATTCGATTGGCTAACTTCAAGAACATGACAGAGTCGAGGAGTTTCTTCGGGTTGTGCAAATGGCTATAAGCTGTTCGCTCAAGGTTTTTCTATCTTCGAAAGCAATCACTGAGCAGATTCTACCAAGCATTTTTGAATTCATATGGACCGAGAAATCACAAGAAGCCTTTAGAATCACATGAAGGAAGTCATGGTCCCTTGTCCAGTTGGTAATCTGCTACCGTGACTTCACTCCTTGCCATTTGTGTACTAGAGTGTGACGATCCGGTGAATCCAATCAATGCGCTGATGCAGAGGGACACCCCATTGTATTCAAGAGATGGAAGCTTAGTCAACCCGTAGAGGTTTTACCCATTTATGACAAGGAAATGTTACCTATAATGCATGCCTTTGACCGTTCGTAATAATATTTGGTTGGAAACAAATTTGTGGTCAAGAGGTTGGCAACTACCGACTTCACCCTTGCCATTTGTACTAGAGTGTGACGCGATCCGTGAACGGATCAATGCGCTTTGATGGAGGACACCTCCCATTGTATCTTTGATGAAGCTTAGTCAACTCCTAGAGGTTGTACTCCATTTAGACAAGGAAATGTTGGCAATCATGCATGCCTTTGACCAAATTCAGACAATACTTAGTAGGAGCAACAAAATTTGTGGTCAAGACCGATCATAACAGCTTGAAGTATTTCATTGAGAAGAAGGACCTTAGTGAGCATCAAGAAAAATGGGTGACGAAGGTACAGACATCTGGATTTGGACATAGAGTATGTCAAGGGGAAGAAGAACATTGTGTCCAATGCACTATCGAGGAGACCAGTGGCATGTTCTTTTGATGGATTTCAAGCAGATTGGAAATCCCACTGTTAGTGGAATATTCCAAGAACAAGTTCGCCCGTGAGGTAAATGGATGGGCCAATATGTAGTATCAATACACCACCAAAGATAGGGTCATTAACGGTCATTTTACAAAGGTAGAGTCTACTTGGTTCCAGATCTAGGGCTTAAGAAGAAAATCCTAACCACAATTCATGATTCACCCCTAGCAGTCCATCAAGCCTTTCAAACCCAATGACAGACGAGAAAGGTTCTCATGGAGGGCCTCAAACAAGACATTGTGAGACATGTCAGTGAGTGTGTAACTTTCCAGCAGAACAAGCCGAGCTGCTGCTCCTTCTGAAAGGTGGCTATTTAGCCACCCCTCATTCCAGAAAGTAAATGGAGAGTATATTCATGGACTCCCTATCACAGTCTACCCAAGGTCCAGTGGTGTTGGACCAGATCTATGTTAGTGGTTGATAAATTGACCAAGTTTTCTCACTCCTACACCATACCGATAGAGTACGCCTCACTGTAGCTGGATATTTTTCAGGGAGTTCATTCGACTTCATGGGTTGCTGGAAGAACATCATCAATGATAGGGACAACAGATTCATAAGTACATTTTTGGGAGAGTTGTTTCACAGGGGACAGAGTTGACACCTAGCACCAACTATCACCCTAGGATGACATGGTAGGACCGATTAATAACAAGTGGATTGAAGGGTATTTGAGGAACTATGTAGGAGGACAGCAGAAAACATGGGTAAAGTGGTTAAGCATTTGGGATAATATTGCTACAACACCACCTTCAACATGTCCATTGGTATGACACACTTCCTAGCATTGGATCTGATATGATGCTCCCACTTTGGTAGATCTTGGTATTCGAGGAGGAAGAGCTCCCATGGAAAGGGATTGGATTGTAGAGAGTCATGAGATTCTCAATTTGTTGAAAGAGAACCCGAAGACGGCGAAACCGGGATGTAAGATAAGTGTGGACAGGCACAGTATAGAGCGTAGCTTTGAGGTTGAGATTTGGTTTTCTTGAGACCCAACCCTGGCTGCATTAGCCATTCCTCAAGAAGAGTGGGTTCGAGAAGCTCAAGCCCATATTTATGGTCTCCCATGACCCGCACCCCAGTAGGTGAGGTTGTTTATGAGCTATTCTAGGGGAGCAAGATTCATAACGGGTTCCATGTGTCTTGCCTCAAAAAGCCACCACATGTCATGTTCTTCCTTTACCCAGGCAGGGCTGGTTGCAGTCTCAGAAGCTCTGGTCTGTCAAAACCATGTGGCCCAGGAAGGCTCATCTGACAGGCTTCCAAAAGAGAGGATGCTACTTTGGGAGAAGGAGTAAGTGTTGCAGCCACATCTTGGGATTTCTGTATTGCTTGAGGACAAGCAATTTTGGGAAGGGAGGACGGCACGTCCCTTCAAATAGAGGGCTTCCAGAGAGGAGGCTTAATGGTTCAAACCACCCCGTTATACTATAGACAAGGCCAAAAATGGGGTAAATGTATACTAGAGGTCACTCCAACATGTGTGTGTACTATATTCAAAAGTGGCATTGACCCAAAAGGGTTAAAAGCCATTTTAAGTCATTATGAGCTAAAAATAGTCAATGAATTAGGGTTTCAAAGAATGATTTAGGCTCTTTGGAAATCAACAAAGGAATTAGGTTTCCAAATGATGGTTTTGGAAAGCTATAAAGGAAGGGGTAGCCACTACCTAATTCATCATTATGCATTATGACTTGTCATTGAGGGAGAGGCACATCTCAGGAGAGATAGTTCAAAGTATTCTAGGAGGAAGATTACCCGCTATTGATTTCAAGTATGGAAAGACACACTCCTAGTCACCGGGAAGATCACGCATGTCTTCCATCATTCTTCATTGATTCTACAAGGTTCTAGTACTGGTATTATCTTTAGTTGTTTATTTGTATTCAGCTAAGATCCTTTGTTTGTTGATCTGTCCAAGTATTGTCATTATTCACTGCGATTCGCCATTTTGTAATCCACAGAGATATCATAATACAAACTTTGCAGTCCTTTGTCGCGTTTATTATTTGTATGATCATTTATATGTTGTAAACCTTTGATCCTACACACACATTAGCAACGTTTCCTAGACTAGCCAAGTCAGGAACATTATATATATATCCTCGGAAAAAAAATCGTAATTTTATCATCCAAAGAAAACCAAAATTACATTTTACAGGTGCATGAAGCACTCCTCAATCATGGGTAAAAGAGCATAAAATAAGAAGCATGAGAGGGCCCATAGCTAGCTACTAAGCCTCTGGGTATAGTTACAATAATAAGGACTGGTAAGATCATGCATCTAAAGTAAAATATAGAACTACATGCCCAAGAAGGACCTCAAAGTGCAGATCCACAGATCAACACTACACGCCAAAAGGATGGACCTCAAAGATCTGACCCAACCATCGAAGAGAAGCAGAAAAACCCAGCAACAGTAGCACCAAGCTCTAGATCCCAAGTCCAGAGACCCATAACCTGGCCACCAATGCACTGAGAGAGGGATCCATTGAAAAAGAGAATCCCCTGAAAGATCAATTCGAGGGGCATAGAACCACCCATCGCGACAAAATCCATAGAAAATATAAAATCCAAACCGAACAGCTTTTACCACAACCAGGCCAAGGGTCGCGCAACGCACCAGATCCAGACCTAATCCATCGCAGGAAAGAAGCGGGGGAACTAGCGGAAACATGAGCATCCCACAGGGGCGGAGCCACCATCAAGAAAGCGAGAAGAATCGTCGGCATGAAGGGAGGCGCCCATGAAGCCAAGCGTATGCGGGAAGGGTTGCAGCCAGGAAAACCTTAACCACAGAACCCACATAGATTATATCGAGTTTATAATCTCTCTAGCACGCACACACACACACACAGATATATATATATATATAATTTTTTATTATTTAAATTTGTATAATTATATTATAAATGTTAGTTGTTTGATCTTAACTAATTCAAAATATTAAAAATTTGGCATTCGTACACTATATGACTTTTTTTATAACGCAGAAAACAATAATATATAAAAATATATATTAATAAACAAAGGAGTCTCGTATATAAAGTTGGTGTGTGGTTTGGGTGTGTTTGTAAAATTAAATTATTATCAATAATATTATTATTGAAAATAATATTAAACTACAATTGTATGAGTGTTACGTATTTGTATATCAAGATAAAGTAAAATATGTAAATTATCTACTAATACTTATAGTATTAGTGTTATTGTATTGCCTCCGGCGGCAATACATAGCGATGAGTTAGCTTTGACTTTAGTATTACTTCTAGTTTGACTTAAAACATTTCACTCAAACCTTATGTTGAACATACAAAACAGTAAAAAGTATTTTTTTTATAATAAAAAATTATGTCTTTCCTTTATTTTATTGGTCCATATATTTAGAGTGTTATTGCAAGCTTCACTTTGTTCGAGGCTTAATACAACCCCTTGATTGGTGCCATGTCTTCGAGATTTGAATAGGTAATTCGAAGGCAATGCATCACATCATGCTTCCTTTGTTTATATATTTATCTATCATATAAATTTTAAATAATATTACATTTTTTTACTTTTCAAAACTCCTTCGTGATTTCGATGCAAATGGTATTTCTTTAAAAACTATTTAAAACTTCATTTTATATATGCGCATAAATCTAAAATAAAGATCTTAGTTTTATTAAATATCAACACACTCATGAAGGCACAAAGTCCTCTCTTTTTGTCTACATATGTATTCTAGGAACATCAACAACATTTGAATAATATGTTAAAAGATTGACATTGATGTCAAATGTGATATTGGCCTTCTAATTGAAAATGTACCCTAAATTCTTATATTCTTATAATTTCATAGAAAACCTTTCAAGAGTATTTAAAATTACACTTTATTTGTACATTTGATAAATCTAAAATCGATTATTATGAAGCAATATGCTCGAATATTAACAATGAGGTGAGATGCAACATCATCTTCCCAAATGTAAAGAACTTTAAACACACATAATTCAATTTCATGTTAATTGAATCTTTTTGACTACTATAGGGAGAATGCAAGAAGTTGTTCCGTGAATTTTTTGCAACAAGAAAATTTTTGGGTGGAGAGTGGGGATTAAGCCCTAAATAAACCTTCTTGATCTCAAGAAACATGGTTATTGGAGGAAACCATAACATAGCGCTCGATCAAAGATGGAAAACATATGGCTTAAATATACTAGAGAATAAACCATTGAAGGTTTTTGGTTGCTTATAAGGATCATAAGGAATCCTCTCTATAAAAACAATTTCATAATTGTAAATCAAAAAAATGATGACTATACCAATTAAATTCAAGATGACACACCTTACTTCCAAACTTTTTTAATGAAAATTATGGGAATAGGAATTAGACTTGAAAAGCATGTGACTAACATATTCTTTTTTATCTATCTTGTAACAATGGTTAAGTTTGGAGGAAAAGACACGAAGTATCACTCTAAGACAACAATATATAGATTCTAATTAATAATGTCCTCAAAAGTATCACTCTAACAGAAAATATATAGATTCTAATTAATATGGTTCTCTATTTACTGTTTTAACATTTTCTTCTATGCTCCACATTTAGCCATGTTGAGGTTTGAAAGAGGTGAATAATTAAAAGTTTCAATTATGTTAGTTCTTATATTAATAATTAAAAATAAAAAATTATTCTTTATTATAATATTAAATTTTATTTTTTTTATTTTTTTAAATCATGTTGAATTTAATATTTATTTTACATTTATCTTTAATAATAATAAGAATAATTTAGTGATCACTGTTTTTAAAATAGTTTTAGTATTTTGTTTTTTTTTTTACTTTTTTTTATCCAGATTATTTTGAGAACGAAATGAAGGAAGAAATATAATAAATAAATACATGGATATATTGCCAAAAATACAGAGATACAATAACATACAGTTTTTATTAATGATAGAAATGTTCATAAACTGTAAAAATACAGAGTGAATGAACTTGCTAGAATGGTGGCAGCTTATCTATGAGAAGAGATGTGATGGCTACGCTCATTCGCAAGAAAATGATGTTTACAATGAGGCTCCAAAGGCCTTTTTAGCATAAAGAAAATCCAAAACCCTAATCTCGGAAGATGAAATTCCAAATGGTTTGTGGGCCCCGATACGTCAACTTCCCAAGGGTGTAACTTTTGCATACGATCTTTTTTTGGGGTGCACGATAGTTCATTGGAAAGGTCTATATGAGGACTAAACATGTTGTTATCACACTTTGGATAAAGCCTGCTAAAGCCTATAGTGTGACTATGCCACACCCAAAAAAATTTGTTTAGGGCCTCAAAACGGCCTCGTAAGTTTAGGACCCAAAAAAATGTAGAAAAAATTCCAATGTGGAATCCCTTGTTTTAAGCCAATGGAATAGGTTGGTGGCCAACTATTTTCTCCTGCATCTTTCTTCCCCCCTTAAGAAGTAATGGTCCCCATTGCATCAAGTTCCCGTGGAATATGGAGAATCTTTTTCTGATTTTGAACCTTGGTGAACTGCTTTCCTTGCTGAAGAAGTTGTCTTGCTTAGCTTGTTGAATTTTTTTATGAACCTGTTGATGGAGGGGTTGGATCTGTTCAACTGATCTAGTTGCATGATATGCCCGAGTGTGGGAGGAATCTATCGATGAAGATGTGATATGAGGAGTATGAAGGGCTTTGTTGTAACTTTGCTAGATTGGGAAGTGTGGAGGCACCCCCGTAGGTGACACAATAATATTTTTGTGCTCTTCTACAATCTGCTTCTGCTAGATACAATGGTCTTAGGATGAGGCTGCAGTGGTTATAATTTCCTTTTTTTCACCTTCTGACCGGATCATGAAGAGGATAAACTTTGCAGTATGAGAGATTACTTTGCGGCACTGTTTTGTCGAGACAATAGTCGGGACTACCTTTGGTATCCTATAGAGTTGACCCCCCAGAGTAACAATGATGCTACGGGGTCGAGAATCATAAAAAGCATGATGCTTCCACATATATGGTTGGACTAACAGAACATCACATACTTGCAATGGGAAAACATCACACTTTACCTCATCCTTGAAGGGATTGATGTCATATGACAGGCGGAAATGATGGCAGGCATGAAGATCTCGTCCCTGGCGAAGCCATCCGATGTAGTATGGTTTCAGGTGTGGTGTTGTCAGAAAATCCAATTTCTTTATGACCTTTCTAAGATGAGTTTCTTCTGGATTATGTTATCAACAATAAATGCAGCGGGGTCCCCTTCACACACATATGTGAATGGAAGAGGCGATCCCCCTCACCAAGATCCTCTTGTTCTTATGGTTGGATAGTTTTGTTCGCGACAGTAGTAGTGGGTTCTGCATCAATGATCTGTCTCCTTTTATTATTGTTTGAATTAGAGTTTCAGTCGAGGCTTGGCTCTGTTTCTTTGAGCTCGGCCACCAATACTATTTTGAGCGACATTCATCGGTGTTGTGCCAGGGGATTTTGTGGAAGTTACACCACTTCCTAGTGTTTTTTTTCATCTTCTAGTTACTCTTCTTTTCTTGTGGCTTAGACTGGTGGTATTAAGGTTGGTTGTTCTATGAGTTAGGGATTCCTTTACCATACCATAGTTGTTGCATATTTGTGGACCCAAACTCTCGCTTATTCTGCTACTTAAATCTCTGCTTGATTTTGACAGCATATCAATAAGCGGATCCCAGTGGTAAAATGTACAGAAATTCCATTTATATTGGGACGTAACTATGTATATCCCCGTAGTATTTTAGAACCAGATGTTGCTTGGAGTCTTTGATACCCAACTTGGTGCGCAAGGTATGGAAGGATATTTTGAACTCCAACACTCTGACCCCTCTCTTGATGCAACATGGTACATATCATGTATTGGTCGTCATAGTTTCCCATAGGGTAATATTTCTCCTTGATTGCATCCATAAACAAATCCCAAGTGGGATCAGCCCCAAATATTCCAGACTCCTCTATGGATTTTTTCTCCCAGCAAGTTTCCCACCAATGTTTGACATGGGGGAGAGCCTTAAGGGGCATAAAGGTGATCTTTTCTTTGTTAGAAAAATTGTGAACAGAGAAATAACTTTCTAGAAAATTTAACCACTTTTCCAAAGCATTTGCATCAATCTGACCTTCAAATATAGGAATATCAAAATTAATGTGAACCTCCAATGGGGAAGCGTCTCCAAAGAAACTTCTTGAAGAAGATGTGTCTGTTATTGTCAGTAATCATTGAAGGATTTGGGAAAAATTCTCCAACATCTCGTTCCTTTGTTGTGCAAGGGCTTCTGTGTGAAACAACTTGATGGGATCTTATGCTCCCTCGTCTCTCTTTTCTTCCGACATGGGAGGTCGCTTGGACTAGCAAGAGCGGTTGTTTTCAAGAGAAACTAGCTCGAGACCCAACTCTATACCCTAACCTCATTGGAGACATGCACTAAGAAATGAAAAGGGGTAGCCTTATATGATACCACTGATCCATATTATTTTGAGAACGAAATGAAGGCGTAAATATAATAAGTAAATACAAATATATATAGCTAGAAACATAGAGATACAGTAATGCATAGTTTTTATTAATGACATAAATGTACAAAAACTGTAAAAATACAGAGTGAATGAACTCGCTAGAATGGTGGAAGCTTATCTCTGAGAAGAGATGTGATGGCTACGCTCATTTTCAAGAAGATGATGTTTAAAATGAGGCTGCAAATTCCTTTTTAACATAAATAAAATCCAAAACCCTAACCCGGAAGATGAAACATCAAAAGGTTTGTGGGCCCCAATGGGGGTAGTTGATACGTCAACTTCTCAAGGGAGTAATGTTTTCATATGATCTTCGTTTGGGGTGCACGATAGCTCGTTGGAAAGGTCTATCGAAGGAATACACATGTTGTCATCACACTCTAGCTAATTCCTATAGGGTGACTATTCCATTCCCAAAAAATGATGTTTAGGGACTCAAAACAGCCTTGGAAGTTTAGAATCCGAAAAATTGTAGAAAAATTGCCAAGGTGGAAACCCCTGTTTTGAGCCACTAGAATAGGTGGGTGGCCAT
>SNQJ01S0004237.1:64037-94132 GCA_010110895.2 Picea sitchensis
CCCCTATCCTATACATCCCTCCCTCCCCCTCTATACCTTTTTTGTTCACTCTATTCATTTCTCCCACTCTCTCTTTATCCCTCTCTCCCCCCATTCTCTTTATCCCTCTCTATCCCCATCACTCCCTCTCCCTCACAAGCCCCATCTCTTTGGTGATCATTATCATCATTTGTATTTAACCAATTGATTATAAAATAACAATTAGTCTAAAATAATTTTAACGTGGAAAACTTTTATTATTAAAATATTTCATTAAAAAATTACTTCATAAAATTACTATAATATTATGAAAAACTTATTTCAAATATAACTTTAAAATTAATAAATATATTTTAATGTATGTATCAAAATAATAAATACCTATATTAAACATTTTCAATGGATATGAATAAACTCTATGTTAAAAAATTATTCCAAATAAAAACATCATATTTTTAATACCATAATATTTTAAATAAAATGTTATCCCATGACACTATATATACACACATAATATTTTTAAGTTACCCAATTAAAAAAAAAATTATTTGATTTGCCTAATATTATTAATTTATATTTGTGGAAAAAAAGTATTAATTTATATGTAAAATTTGTATATATGAAAATTATTATTTAAAAATCAATAAATATATTATCACATTTTTTCAATCTAAAAATTTTTTTCACCTAAAAGGACGTAATCCTTCCCTACTCAAGAGAGATCCAGAATTATATGTATTCTTCACAAATACCTTACAATCATATATTTTATTTATCATTAGCATTGGAATATTTATTTATTATTAATATTGTTTATATGTCACAAAGGTTAATGAGTATATTATTGTAATGGTGTTGAGCTCTATTGTTCATCAACCTTGGGACCTGAAGATTCTACGGTTTAGCATAGGTACCATTGTATAAATGAGGAGTCACCCACACACACACATATTTGATATAAAAACATTTACTTAATGTATACACTAAAATATTTTATTGATTGTTAACATTCAAATATTTTTTTAAATACTATGTGTCAACTAGAGAGAATGGAAGGAATTACACATCTCCTTCATGATAGGTTATAAAAAGATACTCTTGGTACAAAACATTGCAATGGTATCGCATTTAATATTACATATATATTTTAAATCTAATATATTTTCATTAATCTAACTACAAATTTGTATCTATGATGGCATCCCTCTAGGTGATAGGATAAATCTCCAATTGAGATAGATCTATATATCGATATAAACTTCCACAAATCACCCTCCATGATTTATGTGGAGTTTATATGGATTTATAGGTAGATCCAACATAGATCCATATTAATTCTCTCTCCATCTACCCCTCCCCACACACATCTCTCTCTCTCTCTCTCTCTCTCTCTCTCTCTCTCTCTCTCTCTCTCTCTCTCTCTTCCACATTCTATCTCTCTCTATAAATTTCTCACTTTCTTTCTCCCCCACTCTACATGTACATATCTCTCTCCCCATTTCTCCATATTTACCTCTCTCTATGACCCACACTCTTTCCCACCTTATCTTTCTTTACCCACCCATATCTCTCACTCCATCCCTCTCTCTCTAAACCCCTCACTATCTCCCTCTCACTCTTCACATTTATACCACTCTCTATTACTCCCTTATCCCTCTCTCATCCCCCCCCCCCACTCTCTCTATCTCCCCTATCTCTCCCCTTCTCTCCCTCTCCCTCTGTCTCTCACCATATTCCCCTCTATATATCTCACCTATACCCATGTCTCCCCTTCCCTCAATATATTTTCCTCTATCCTCCCCTCTCTCCTACTACACTCTCTCACTAGCTCTCCCTTTATCTCTCCCCCACTATTCCCCTCTCACCCACCCCCCCAATTTTTACTCTCTTATTATCTCCATCTCTATTTCTCTTTATCACCCCCCTCTCTCCATTTACCTCTCTTTGTCCCTCCCACCCTCTCTCTCTCTAGCCCCCTTCATCACTATCTTCATTTATCTCACTCCCTATCTTACTCCCTTAACTCTCTGACCATATATATCCACCCCCATACTCTATGTCCCTCTAAATGGTAAGTACCTCAATATATCTTCAAATATACTTCAAAAATAACCAAGGATAAACCAAACCATTCACCAATAATGAACACAAGAAATAGAAAAAACCCTTGAGGTAGGGTAACACCATATATTAATCCTTAGGGAAGGATAAACTCCTCAAGAAATACTTTCTTGCTACAACAATAATATTCTTCACTATGCTTCAATACATTTCTTACACTTCTTTATATAGAAAAATGGGAGAAATTATCATAAACTAAGGGAGAGTAGTTATGTTAACGGATTTGTTCACCCTCTCTTCCTCTCATTTACCATGAAAATTGTCTCCTGGAATATCAGAGTTATGAATGGAAAAAGAAAGCATAGGATTCTCATAAACCTCTTGGCTCAATAAAAACTCACTATCATCATGCTCCAAGAAACTAAATTCTCCAACAATCACCTCTCATCTCTTGCCTCCAGAATCTGGCAAGGATCTAGTGTTGTTGTGAATGATGTCCTAGGTGCCACCGAGGTCCTTGGTATCATATGGAACCCACATGTGGTTTCCATTTTTCCAATTTCTTCTCCTCACACTCCTCCCTAACTTCTCAGTACCATATGATAGGCTTCTTTGAACATGGTTTCCTCACCAATGTCTATGGCCTCAATCCCATCCCAGAAAATCTTAGATTTTTATCCTCCCTTCAAAGTCTTCACCGCCTCATTGGGGACACATATTGGCTCATAGGAGGAGACTTAAACATCATCACCTCATTAGCAGCAAAGAAAGGAGGAATCCATAGACTAGACCAGGACTCCCAAAACTTAAATTCATTGATCCAACAGAGGGACTTGATGGACCTTGAAACTAATGAGTGTATGCACACATGGGATAACAAAAGAGAGGCAAGGTTCAGATTGCTTCCATACTTGTAGTATCCCTAGGGAGGTAATATGGGAGGTACTCAATGGGAATGTGGTTATGTATTATTAGTGGAGGCCATTCAATGTAAGGTGGACTAGGTCCACTTCAGTATTAAATAAGATCCACTATGACAGATAGATATAATAAATATGATTTCCAGAATATTCCTTCTCTAGAATGTTCCTATAAGATAGAGAATGCTATATAAAGAAGTGTAGGTAATGTATTGGATCATTGTGAAGAATATTGTTAATGTACAAGCAAGTATTGCTTGAGGAGTCTTACTCTTCCCTAAGGATTATTATATGGTGTTACCCTACCTCAAGGGTTTTTTCTACAATATTGTGTTCAGTATTCTGGTGAATGGTTTGGTTTATTATTGTTGATATTAAGGGTTATTTCTAAAAATATAATTGCAGAGATATTTAATTATATAAAATTTGGTATCATAGCACTTTTCTTGGCAGGCATTGTGGGAAAATGTTTTTTTTATTTTGCATATTTTTTGAAGCAGAAAAAGAGGGCTGCAACACTCTGTAAAAATTGTATAGTTTTTTTGTGTAGATTTTGCAGAAACAGATTTTAGATCTGAGTTTATCTCGGAAAAACAACCAATTTCAAAAAATAATCATTCGAAACAGAGTCTGAAAAGTGAAGATATCATTTAATTTTCAAGTTTTTTCCGCGGACGAAGGTGAGATTTTTCATATTTGTGTAGCACATGGAGCCAAAATTTCCCAAACAAATTATACATATGAGTTCCTCTCACAATTTCACCGAAATTCAAAAAACAAATTGTCCAAATCAAAGCTTCGGAAGTGAAGATAGAGCCGATTTAAAATCGACCATTTTATAGGGTCTTCATCACGGTGGCAAGAGTGGAGAACTCATAACTTTTGACAAGGTGCTTAGATTGTTACCATATCAGTGCCATTGTATAGTGCATTTTAAGAGTTTTATTTTGGTGTATTATATGTGGTGTTTCCAATGGATACTTGTTTTTAAATCCTCATGGAACTTCAACGGAAGATGGAAGTCCTTACAACAACATTTCACGAGTTTAAAGTTGAATAGAAAGAGATGTATCTTAAAAAAAAACTCTTAAAATTCACTATCCAATGACATTGATATGGTATCAATCTGAGAACCCTGTCAAAAGTTGTGAGTTTTGCAGTCTCGTCGTCGTTACAAAGACCCTAGAAAATGGTCGATTTTAAATCAACTCTATCTTTACTTCTGGAGCTTTGATTCAGACAATTTGTTTCTTGAAATTGGGTGAAATTGTGAGAGTAACTTATATATGTAATTTGTTTGGGAAAATTTATCCCCATGTCCTGCAGAAATCTGCAAAATCATGCAGTCGTCTGCGGAAAAACCATGAAAATGAGCAGATTTTAAAATGATGATATCTTTCCTTTCTTGACTCCGTTTTGGACGATTTTTTTTTTTGAAATTGTTTTTTTTCCAAGATAAAATTTGATATATAATCAGTTTTGGAAAATTCCACATAGAAAACTACATAATTTTTCCAGAGTGTCGTGGCCCTCTTTCTCTGTGTCGAAAAATCTGCAAAATTAAAAAATATTTTCCCACAATGCTTACCAAGGAAAGTTCCTTGATACCAAATGTTATATAACTGAATAGATATGAAAATATGTTTTCATAAATGAACCTTAATCTAAACAATAATAAACCACACCATTCACCAAAATACTATACACAAGAATGTAGACAAAACCCTTGAGGTTGGGTAACACCATCTATTAATCCTTAGGGAAGGATAAAAATCCTCAAGAAATACTTTCTTGTACAATAATAATATTCTTCACAATACTCCAATACATTTCTTAAACCTCTTTATATAGAATTCTCTATCTTCTAGGAACATTCTAGAGAAGGAATCTTCTAGAAATCCTATTTATTATATCTAAATACCATATTAATCCTTATTTAATACTACAGTGGACCTATTCCACCTTGCAATGAATGTCTTCCATTGATAATACATAACCACATTCCCATTGGATACATCCCATATTACCTCCCTAGGGATACTACAATACTCAACATTTTCCTAGCTTTTGCATTCGTTATGATATCAAGCATTCACATCTCGACCACAATCCTACTGTGTTGTGGTTCATGTCATTGGCCCACTGAGATAAATATTGATCTCCCGAGGAGTTCTCTCAAGTTCCCCTTCAGGTTTGAGAGTTTCTAGCTCAAGCACCCTAGATTCCTCGACAAGATTAAGACCTAGTGGGAGGAAATAACTTTTCTCTCCCCCTTACACATGTTCAAATTCCAAAAAAAATTCAAACACGTGAAATCTTGCATTAAACATTGGAACAAATATGAGTTTGGCAACATTTTAAAATCAAAGAAATACATGGAAGTTCAAATACAAGAAATACAATATTATATTATCCTGGAAGGGCATAGAAATCAACTAGTACAAGTAGAAGAACAAGTAAAGGAAAAGCTAACATCTCGAATTAGGAAAGAAGAAACTCTCTAGAAACAAAAATCCATATCTATTTGGTTGAAGGAAATGGAGAAAAATACTAAATTATTCCACTACTCGGTGATTTAGAGAAGGCACCAAAACAGGATCTCCTCCATAAAATACAGCCAAGGAAACCAACTTACAGAACATGCATACATAGAGAAGGAAATCATCATCTTATTCAAGAACCTTATCTCCGAACCCATTGAGAATAGAAGGTTGGCCATCCAAAAAATTACTCAACACATTCCCCATTTGGTATCCCCTACGAAAAAATAATTCCTCCTAAAATCATTTCCTCTAGAAGAAATTGAAAGAGCTTGTATGGATATGCCCAAAGACAAATCCCCCATCCCGGATGGATTCACAATAGATTTATTTCATACTTGTGGTCCCATCATTAAGCAGGAAACTTGGGACCTTGTGGAGGACTCCCACAAATTTTACAACATCCTTCCTTCCTTGTACGCAACTTTCCTAACCCTTATCCCCAAACAAGGCTCAAATGACCCCAGCCAATACTGCCCCATTTCCCTTTACAACGTTATCTACAATATCATAACTAAATCCATGGTTAATCACTTAAAAGTGCTCCTCCCATACCTTATTTCTAGTGAGAAAATCAACTACGTGGAGGGGCACCAAATCCTTGAAGGCATCATTTTTTCCCATGAAATCATCTATTCTCTTAAAACCACCAAATCCCCTAGTATTCTCATTAACCTCGATATGTCAAAATCCTTTGACAAGCTCAGCTATAAGTACATCCCATAGGATTTATTAGCCTTTGGTTTCCCTCCTTAATGGATCAAATGTATTATATCCCGTACATCCTCAATATTCTTCTCCATTCTCATCAATGGATGTCCCTCTGCTACCGTTGAGCCTTCCCGAGGTATTAGACAAGGCAACCCCCTCTTCCCTTTCCTATTTTCTCTTATGGTTGAATGCATTAGGAGAACCTTGAAATAAGTGGTTGTGGACAAAAATATCAAAGGAATATGACTCCATGGAAAACATATTCCTATCTCTCATCAATAATTTTTTGACGACATGATGCTCATGGAGACTCCTTCAGTTTGAGAAGCTAAGGCCATTAATAAAGTCCTCTCTTCCTTCATGGAAACCTTAGGTACTTCAATTAATCAAGCTAAATATGATATTTTTTTTCTTTAATACTCCCCTTTCTATGGAGATTCATATCTCCAAAATTATTGGCTTCCAAAGGATCCCCCTTCCATCAAATATCTCGGAGCGCCCTTGGTGGATAATGATCTGTGCAACTCCTCCTGGGAGGATATCCCTTCGGTAATGAAAATAAATGTATATTCTTGGACCTCCATGTGTATCAACTCTCCTAGTATACTGATTCTCCTTAAATTTATTTTCCAATATATGCCTCTCTATATTTTTTCGTCTTTAGTTGCTCCCAAATATGTCCTCAAATTTGTTCTCTAACGATCTTTTCTCTAGGGGGTATTTCAAGGATCGAAAATTGGCACTAGTTTTCTAGGATAAAAAATATTTTCCCAAGCTCTCTAGTGGACTAGGCCTCAGAGACCATGATTTAAATGAATTTCTTAGCACAACCCTGGGAGCCAAGACATGGTGGTGCTAGCTTAAAAACAAAGAAGCGCTATGGATCAGATTTTGGCACAAAAAATATATCCCCACAATCAGCCATCAATATATCTTCTGCCTTGAAGGTAAATTCACTATATCAATAATATGGAACTTTGTGTGGACAAAAAAAAACTCATTACCAAGCACAAACTCTAGGAAGCTCAAAATGACCAATACTATTTATTTTGGGACGATGTTTGCCAGCAATACGCCTCCTACAACAACAAGTCAGAACTACAACATCTTCATACAAATATTCTCAACCAAGGAAGGACAATCATTGGTAAATATTGGCTTCCCTCGAAACCAGGTGACCAATGGAGATCATATCTCCCTAAATATCATTTGATCCCCCTTCCCATTGATCTCGACTGGGATTTCTTCTGGAAAGATCTCACCAATAGGAGAATAAAATTAAAATATGGAGACAACACCTTGATATGGGGTTATAATCATGTAGGAACCTTTACACTCAAATAGTCTCACATGTTAGATACAAATGGGATGAAAAATTAACAACAACCCCTATGGAACAAAAATTGGAAGAAAAATATCTGTCCAAAAATATCATTCTTCCTTTTGTTTCTTTCCAAGAGGAAAATCCTCACATGGGATAACCTTATTAAAAAAGGATTCATTGGACCTAATATATTTCATCTCTACCACTAGGAGGGGAAGGCATGGAGAACCTTCTCAATATCTGCTTAGTTTCCCCAACACTCTGTAACCTTGGGGCCTTGACCTTCCACATTACAAATCGCAATAAAGACAACATAAGAGAAATTATAACCAAATGGAGGGATAATTCCTTCTTGAATTGTATCCTCAATAGAGCCTAGGAAACCCTCATGGAATTCTTACTATGGGAGATTTGGAAGGATAAAAATAGTTGTATCTTCAACAACCAGCACTCTAAGATTGATTTCATATGGAGGAATATCAAATTCCACATCAAAGAAACCACTCTCTTAATGCCTTGGGAAAAGTGTTTATTTTTCTAATTTCCATATTTGATAATTATTACCTTATGATTTCAAACATATTTTAATATTATTGTATCATAGAATAATTACACACTGAAAATTTCAACTGAAATAAAACTGCAACAGAAATAACAGAATCACAGAGAGATAGCCATGCACAATAGACACAAGATTTATCCTGGAAAAAACCCGAACTTGGGAGAAAAACCAAACAAACGTTTCTCTAGAAGAAATTTATTCCAAGTTCACAATTACATCACCGGAAATATGAAGAGATCTAGCACCAGATATGTTCACCCTAGTATGAGTAAGATACCTCAAAGATGGAGAACCACTAGACAAAGATAGTGCAACTGGTAACTGCAATCGATAACCGACAACTAGCACTACAAATGGAAATTGGCACTGCAACTGGAAAATGAAACGAAGCAACTAGGAAATGTGCACTAGAAGAGGAGAGTTGATGATATGTGTAATAAGGAAATGAAATTGCATTTATTTATACTATTCAAGTCTCCTTATTTTACTGACAGGGCTGACTTGTCATTTTTTTTTCTTTTAACTTTATTTATTTCTTTTGTTTCCTTTACAAATGTTCCAATGGGCCAACTTGGTATTCTTGTCATTTTTTTATTTCTAGTGCATTCAAAGGGAATCTACAATGGTTTCTTTGTATTTTTTTATGGAGAATGACTCCCTTAAGTTGCAAATCTTCAAAACTCCCTCTCAACAAGGGATACATTCTATATACCTGGATTTCTTATGTCATAGAAAAGTTTCTTCATGAGTCATGTTGATGATCCATCTTCAAACAATTGTGTCTATCACATCAAGTCTCAATGAGTACCACACTTGTACCATTCACCTCTACAAGTACATCCTTATGAGTGAATGTCACCATAGGTAAACCCCTGTGAGTCAATTTCCCATTCTCCACTGGTTAAAATACCAATCCTGGGAGAATGATGTTCGATGTTATATGACATGTGGAAACACCTCAGGCACATCGAGTGCATAGGTAAACTCATGTAATTAAGGACTACACATGGGCCCATTTACCCCGGAATTAAATGTATCCTTCTCCCTAGGCCATATCCAGGAGAAGGTCTATCTGATACATACCTGGGCCATTCACCACCATAAGTACACCCTTGTGAGTGAGTGTCACTTATAGGTAAACCTTTGTAAGTGAATCTTTCATTCTCCAATGGTTAAATACCAATCTTGGGAGAATGACGCTCGATGCAACCACACACTAGAGGAACACTAGCACCTCGATCCTTCTGTCCTTCGAAGACTACACTTGGTCAATTCACCATTGGTACACCCCTGTGAGTGAATGTCTACCTAATTCTTCCTCCTAGAGAACCATCAACACCTTGAGTATTATTTCATTCAAATACTATGGCTGAGTCATTCTCCATTGGTCAAATCACCATGGAAAATCCTAGGATAATGTCTACTTGATGTTGCTCAAACATCAACACTCCCTCTTAGGGAGGGACACATTTTGAATCACGACAAGCTTGTCCCTGAAGTAAAAAAACTTCACTATGGGCAAAGGCTTGGTGAGAATGTATACTATATGTTCACATGTGGATATGTGTTGAATATTCACTGCTCCCTTCTACACCATGTTTTGGATGAAGTGATATTTGATCTCAAACTCCTGGTCAAATAATCTTGTAATAAGTTTTTGAAGCCACACTGCTTCACAACTTGTGACACTGTTTATGATATAATTCATCTTTGTTGTACTAAGTGCTACAGAAACCTACTTCGTACTTATACCATAAATTTTAAGTGATCCCAAGATGAAGTAGCACCTCAAGGTGCTCAATCTATCTACCGCATTCCCTGTCAAATCAGAATTTGTATATCCCTACAGCCTCACTTCACCAACTGAGACAAACCATATCCAACTATACCATGTTAGTACCTCGACACATGCTTCACGGCAACCCAATGGAACTTCCTTGGCTTCAACCAAATACTGACTCAGGGTGCTCTCTGAAAAGAAAATATATATCATGGTATTAATCAAGTACATAAAGGATCCAATCCACTACCTGTACATCATGGGATCCGCCAAATCTGAATCTGAAGCGAAATCACTCAACTTCTTCATATTTATCTCCATAGGTGTATCCATGGAATTGCATTCCATCATATTGAATCTCATCAGTATACCTGACTGAGGAAGATCTCATATGATCTTTGTCACACCTCTAATCCTAAAAAATAGTACATTCATCCAAGATCCTCCACCTTGAAATATGAAGCCAAATCCCTCTTACACTTGTCAATGAGACACTATGCTCAACATACAATATTGAGATCACCGGATCACTATTTACAACCTTATCGTAAATGTTTGGATCTGCATCACTCTCACTGATGTAACATCCCTAGCCATCCATGTCGGGTCACGCTATGCCAGAGAACTCTTACGTTCTCTCTGTGGAACATACTGTAACATACCCAGTATCCAATTGAGCTATGCCACATTAATTTTTCGAACTGCATGCAATTAAAATATACATACACAAAACTCTTGCGGAATCATTATATATAAAACGTAAACATACAAATACATCTAGAAATACACGATTTCAAACTGAAATAACAGTAAACATATACATGCAGCATATACAGTAAATACCCATAAAAATAAACACAGTTATAACCGCACATATGATAACCCATAAAAATAAGCATGTAAATAACAATGCAACATGTAAATTTATCACAAAATTGGCACTTATCTTGGTAAGAATGTCACCAACTGTGTACAAACCTTCCATGAACCTCCTAGCCTTAGACCACATTGTTCATCACTCTCAATAGTGAGTCACCCCTGAGCTGGGACTAAACTCCACCTGGGTAAAGGGATTCATAACCAGGCTAAAGGCTCATAGACAACAGGAAAGACTATGTCTCAGGTGCCAAATCAAACTAACAACCTACGGTCCCTCATTCCCCACATGTATGTCCCACTCAGGAAGTGTTCCCCTTCTCTACTCAACAGTCCTTCGACTGCCCCACTTCCTTTCCAAGCTTCAGCAACAGGTCGGACAGGAAGTCCCAAAGCACTGTAGTTGCAGTTTAGCACCTTCAAGAAATCAATTCCCAACAATTCTCTCACCCAGAGAATTGCTCACGGGCATGACAAACCGCCTCTTCAATATCCCACGAGCCTGAAAACCCACTTCTTCAGACCATCTTCAAAGCTAACCAGATACACCAACACAAAATGGCTATGGATACAGGTTTAGGTGCATTCATGAAGATACGAAGGATAGATCAATGGTTGTATGCATGCTCGTGGATGATTGATTGGATGACTGAATGATAGAAGGAAATGATGGGGAGAATGATGGAAAATATGGGAAAATGAACTAAGTCCCAACAATATGTATGCATGTGCCCAACTTGACAGTTGTCATGTTGGGAGCTACTTTGGCCCTACTTGTCCCCAACTTTAGAACTTTGGATAAAATAATTATCCATACTTTATGATTTAAAAAATATTAATATAATATTCCTTTTTGGCTTAATCTCTCTAGTTCACCCCTTTTCATTAACTTTTAGGCCCCTCCCTTTCCCTAACCAGTGGATTTTAGTCCCCCATCTCTTTTAATGTGGTCATTCTACGTGCAGCAATGTATTTTATATTAATTATGATACATATACAAAAATAGGCGCACTGGCCTTTAACATCTAGCCTCTCCAGCCTAATCAAAACATAACCATCCTAGCTTATAATAACTGGCTCACCAGCCTATAAAACGTAGCATATACACAAAAGGATACCTGGCCTCAAAATCGTCCGTACTTGTGTTGCTACACGCGGTATCTTGGAATGTGCAAACTTCTTCATTTTACTGCGCAATACATGCACGCACTATGCCATGAAATGTGCATACAAAAAATGATATCAAACAGCTCATCAGCTTAAGTACATTTTCATTTACATTACAATTGGGTTCGGCCTAGGGATATTACAATCCCCTCCCCTTATTTATGCATTGTCCTCAGTGCATCATATACCCATATACAACAAAATTTCAAAAATCCTCAAAAATATGCGAGTATTTTGCCCGCATTGCATCCTCATGCTCCCAAGTAGTGTCCTTAGGACCGTACCAGGTCCATTGGACCTTTACAATCCCTATGGATCAATTCCAGAGTTGTTCGATTTTCTGGTCCAGAATGTGTACCGGATGCACTTGAAAAGCACCTTCTTGCTCCACCTGAATCACATTCCAATCAATAACATGATTAGCATCAGGTATATATTTCTTGAGTAATAATACATGAAATACATTATGAACAGGCATAGATGTAGGCAATGCAATCATATAATCTACTGGACCAATCCTCTCTAGGATTTCAAACGGCCCATAATAGAGAGCTACCAACTTTGAACAATTTCTCAATTTCAGGGAACTTCTATTGGCCTTCACTTTCAAGCATATATGATCACCCACTTTGAATTCCCTGTGAGTTATGCCCTTATCAGCATAGCTTTTCTGTCTGTCTTGGGCTGCCTTTAAATTTTGTTTTATTTTAATCATTTGCTCCTCCATTTCCCTGAGCAAATCTAGCCCAACCACTACTCTGTCTATTGGTTTATCTCATCTTACTGGTGTGTTGCACTTTCTACCATAAAGTGCCTCAAAGGGGCTCATCTTTAGAGATGATTGGTACCCATTGTTATAAGAAAACTCTACCAAGTGTAGGTAGTCTTCCCATTTTGATGGTTTATACATCACATACATCCTTAACATATCCTCAATCACTTGATTCACCCTCCTTGTTTGTCCATCTGATTTGGGATGATAAGTTGTACTAAAATTCAAATTCGTTCCAAATCCATTAAATAATCCCTTCCAAAATTTTGAGGTAAATTTTGGATCTCTGTCATACACAATTGTCTTGGGTATGCCATGTAATCTAGCAATTTATTTCATATAAACATCAGCGATGTTGGCTACCTTGTGAGTGAGCTTAACTGGAATAAAATGGGCAGCTTTAGTAAGCTTATCCACCACTACCATGATAGAATCATGTTTCTTGTTTGTTCTGGGCAGTTTGGTGATGAAATCCATTGTTACAACTTATCATTTCCACTCAAGGATGGGTAATGGTTGTAGCAAACCAACTGAGTGTCTATGCTCAACCTTTACCTTTTGACATTCCAAACATTTGGCAATAAAATCAGCAACCTCTTTCTTCATTCCTGGCCAATAATATTGGATTTTGACAGCTGCAATAGTTTTCTGATAACCTGGGTGCCCAGCATAATGTACATTATGCATTTCCCCCAATATCAGATTTTTCAATTCCTAGGAATTTGGTACATAAATTTTTCCCCTGTACATGAGAAGTTCATCATTATCTAGCTTGTATTCTTTGATTTTCTGCTGCAAATTACCTTGTTGTAATTTTCTCACTAATTCCTTGTATTGCAAATCTGATTTGGCAGCCTCTACAATTATGTCTTTCAAATATTATTGGTACATGCTAATGGTTGTAGCATGCAATTCATGAACTCTTCTCCTGAGTGCATCAACCACTTTGTTCTCTTTCCCCTTGATATTCTTTATATCAAAGTCATATTCAATTAGAAATTCTAACTATCTAGTTTGCCTAGCATTTAGAGTTGGCTGATCAAATAAATATTTCAGACCATTATGGTCTGTTCTTAGCTCAAACCTTTTCCCTATGAGGTAGTGTCTTCATTTCCTCAAGTCATGCACTATGGCTACCAACTCCAAATCATGAGTGGCATAGTGTCTTGCATGCTCCTTTAACTTGACTCATAACATATAAAAAACCCATTTTGACTGAGGACTCCACCAATTCCCTCTTTACATGCATCTGTGCATACAATGAAGTCTTCATTTGGGTCTGCAATCCTTAGTATTGGAGCACTTCTTAATAATTATTTCAAGTGTTGGAAACTCTTTTCACAATCCAATGTCTACTGAAACTTCACACCTTTCTTTTGTAAGGAAGTGATTGGGTGTGCAATATTTGAGAATCCTTCAATAAATCTCCTGTAGTAGCCTGCAAGGCCCATGAATGATCTGATCTATGTCACATTCTTTGGCGTTGACCATTCTCTAATGGATTCTATCTTCTCAGGATCCACTGATATCCCATCCTTTGAAATGATATGACTCAAATAATGAATTTGCTTCTGATAAAATGAGCACTTGCTCAACTTGGCATACAACTGATGCTCCCTTAACATTTGCAACACCATCCTCAAATGATGTTCATTCTCTTCTTATGACTTGGAATATACAAGAATGTCATCCAAAAAGACAATGACAAAATTGTCTAAATATTCTCGGAAAACACCATTCATTAAGCACATGAAAACAGTTGGTGCATTTGACAACCCAAATGGAACCATTGTGAACTCAAAATGATCATACCTTGTCCTGAAAGCGGTCTTGTTGATATAGTCCTCTTTAATCCTTACCTGATGGCATCTTGACCTGAGATCTATCTTTGAAAATATCTTAGCATCCTTCAATTGATCAAAAAGATCATCAATCCTTGGTAGAGGATACTTGTTCTTAACATGTTAGAAAAACAGGACCGCGGAGCAATAAAATTAAACAAATGCGAAAACAAAACACAAAAGATACACAATACAAGAGAGACACAGATTTACGTGGTTCACCTAGTGTGGGCTACGTCCACCAGAGAAATTGCTAGGTCCTTCCTTTATTATTATCCAGCAAATGAAGGGATACAACCTACAGCAAAACTCGTTGTAACTTCCTCTTCTTTCTCTCACAGTATCCTCTATTTGAATACAATACTCTCCATAATGCATAGCCACAATACATTTCCCTCATAACAGAGGGTTGTCTTCTAGGGAAAAAAACCCTAACATAACTTTTATCGTTAGATCTACGACCTTATAATGAACTGTCCAGATTTACAATGAAATTACAATATACATTTACAAGGCAAATTTTCCTTCGAGGGCTTCACCCTCGAACCCCCGCTGGGGGCCCGCTTGCCCCCAGACCCTCCAGCCAGGGGGATAGCCCCCCCGGACCCCGCAGAGGGGGTACCCCCCTCTACACTCCCTCGCATGGAAGAGTGTACATACTTCTGGGGTGTAAAGTCTTCATGGGGTATAAACACGGTTGAAAGCAAGGACCTCTGAATCAGGAACATAATCAGGCTCCACAACCAACAATCTCCCACTTTGAGATTGATCTCAACAACTCCACTGTTGTTGTATATGTTGGACTCTGAACCTTCTTGGACCTGGAAAATTTCTCATCTTCATCTTCATTCTTGAAGACCAACTGAAACTAAGCAGAAACTCAGTTTCTCTCTGGTTACTCCCTTTGTTAAAATGTCTGTAGGATTCTTGCTAGTGTGTATCTTTTCCAACTTCAAATTTCCATCTTCCAAGGCAAATCATATGAAGTGGTACCTCAAATGTATATGCGTAGTCTTCGAATGGAAGGTTGAGTTCTTTGCAAGATGAATTGCACTCTCACTGTCACAGTACAACCTGCTATTCTCCTGCTTCTTTCCCAATTCCTCCATAAACCTTTGTAACCAAATCATCTCTTTACTTGCCTCTATAGCAACAACATACTCTGCCTCTGTTGTTGAAAGTGCAACAACCTTTTGCAGTTTTGAAATCCAACTTACTGTTGTTCCACCTATAGTAAAAACATACCCTGTGGTGCTCCTCCTACTGTCTTTATCACCTGCCATATCTGAATCAACATATCCTTGTAGAAAAGTGTTTGAACCTCCAAAACATAATGCATGAGTAGACGTACCTCTCAAATACCTGAGAATCCACTTTACTGCCTCCCAATGTTTTTTACCTGGATTGTTCATATACTTGTTCACAACTCCCACTACACGTGCAATATCTAGTCTTGTGCAAACCATTGCATACATCAAGTTTCCAACTGCTAATGAATAAGGGACCCTGAACATGTATTCTATCTCCTCCTGTGTCTTGGGACACATTTCCTTAGTTAATTTGAAATGGTTGGCCAAAGGTGTACTAACTGGATTTGCATTTTTCATTCTAAAACTCTCCAACACCTTCTCTGTGTACTCACCCTGAGACAATGTCAGTTTGTGATTTTCCCTGTCTCTTGTTATTCTCATACCAAGGATTTTCTTTTCAACACCCAAATCCTTCATCACAAATGGTGCGATATTTTCTTCTTGAGAACATTTATATCCTACATATTGGTGCAAAAGATAAACATGTAATCTACATACAATAACTAGAATAATAAAAGCTTCCATTTTCCCTAGCTTTTTAAGAAATAAATACGATTGATGAATGAGCGTCTACTATAACCATGTTACGTCATAGGCATTAAATTTGGATACCACTACCTTGGAGCTGCTTTAGGCTATATAATCTTCTTCAACCTGCATACCATTATCCTTCCCTTTGACCTCCTTCCCACGACAGCATATAAATCTCTTCCTCCAAATCCCATGGAGAAGTTGTTTTACATCCTAGCTGATTTCCAAAGTGCAAATCTTCTCTTTTGCCACAAGACTTAAAATAGTCCTAATTGAAGTCATTTTAACAACGGAGAAAATATTTCATCCAAAATCTATACCTTTCTTTTGTGCAAACCTTTACAACAAGTCCCCAACTTTATGCTGCTTTTCTCCTCCATCTTCTTCCTTCAACTTGTAAGCCCATTTATTCTACACTGAAATGCTCTTTTCCACTTGATAAATGAACCAAGTCCCAAGTATGGTTATTTTCAGAGAATCCATTTCCTCTTTCATACCTTGCTCCCACTTCTTTTTTGGTGTCTACACCCGCGTTTGCCTCTTAAGTAACGATAAGTCACCAAAATCGTCAACAATAAATAATACAATGATGGAAATTGTCGTTTAGAGGGGTATACTTAACTTGGTGAATCTTCTAACAACATGCGGTGTTTAAGATTTTGTTGCTCTATTGTTGTACTTTTATTTTGATTTTCGGGGTTCCTTTGGAATTTATTTTTAGTGATCTCATCAAACCTTGTGTATTCTTGTTTTCTTCTTCTTGTTTCTTTCCACCTGGCTGATCTTTGTACATGGGCTTCTCATTGAATATGACATCTCTACTCCTAATGATTTTGTTATTTTCCTTAATCCCATAAGCGATAGCAAAAATCGGTAACACCATATTCAATAAGGTACACTTCTTGGATTTAGACTCAAGCTTTTGTTCTATTTTCTTTATCAATGAACCGTGCTTCACAACCGAGAGTTTTCAAAAGAGAATAGTTTACCTTTTTCATGTCCATTCCTCCTCACGGAATTCTACCATCCAAAGAGCTTGAAGGTCCTATGTTTATTAAGTAAGCGGCCGGTATCCTCTGACATCTTCCCACAATTGTAAGGGCAAACCGGCATGCAATCTCATACTCCTTGCAGCTCCATGATTGTCATGTTCATCGACACACCATTTTTCTTGTGGTGTTCTTGGACCTATCTTCTCTCTACAAATCCCATGGTATGAGCGGTAATCATCAAGAGCGCTCACTTCTTTGCAAGATTCCTCCATTATCTGATGCGAGACACTTCAAACTTTTTACGTCTCATTCTCAACTAAAGCTTTCCGGTTTCTTAAAAATTATCAAAAACATCATATTTTTGTCAGATGCAATAAACCCAGTTTTCTGGTTGCATCATCAATAAGAAACAGCATAATAACAAGATCCACCAAGAGATTATGCCTGAGATGGTCCCCATACATAAGTATGCACAAGCTCTAACCTTTCATTCTTTTCTTTTCCAACTCTAAAAAATACGACTCTCTTTTGTTTTCCATAAAACACAATGCTCACATAAGTCAAAATCAATTTGTTTAAGATCTAGCGTAAAATTTCTTTTGTGAGTATCGCATGCCCTTCTCACTCATGTGTCTCGACCTATGATGCCAGTGATGTATCCACTCATGTAGAAACTAAAGAGATAGAAGAGTCGATTATTACCGATTACATAAATACAATGCCACCTTCTCTCCTTTACTTTATCACCAATGATCCTTTGATAACCTTCCGCGTCTTATCTATAAATGGATACAACCTTCACTTGCCAAAATACGCCCATTGAAATTAGATTTTCCTTAAATATGGAACATGTCTTACCTCTTTCAACAACCATTGGTTTTCCATTCGTTGCTTTATTTTTACCTTTCAGCGTTCCAACAATTTTGCATGGTTCATCATCACCCAAATGAACTGTCAAATCACCTTGAACATAATCTAGAAGATGTTTCCCATGGTGTGGCATGAAATAGAGCCCTGAATCTACTACCAGACTCAGAAATATTATCTACAAAAGAATCAAAGCATCTTGTAACACATCACGCAGTACATTTGCTTCTTGATTTCTCTCTTGTTGTCCATCTCTTTGTTTCCTTGGAGCTCCTGATCTTTCTTCATATGTCCTTTCTTCCCACAATTCCATCACTCTATCTTTCCAAATTCGGATTTGGATCTTCCCTTCCTAAATTCCCACGGTTCCACGAGGCCCTTTCCTATATCATTTTGTCTTCCAATATTCTCCATGTTCAGCGCGTGCGATGTCTCACATGTGCTTTTCCGGTACATTTCCTCACTAAGGATAACACCAAACAACATCATCAAATTTCACTAAGGATAACACCAACAACATCATCAAATTTTAAAGTATTTGAACCAGAGATAGAGTTACTTACAGCCATGACCAAGCCATTCCAGCTTTCTAGCAATGAGCACAAGATTAGAAGAGCCCTAACCTCATCATCAAATTCCACTTTTATGGAACTTAGTTGATTAGTAACCGTATTAAATTCATTTAAATGATCTGCAACCGACCCACCTTCTGACATCTTCATATTAAATAATATCCTCATTAGAAATACCTTATTAGATGTCGAGGGTTTTTCATACAGTTTAGCCAATGCGTCCATCAGATCCTTTGTTGTCTTTTCTTTCGAAATATTGAAAGCCACCGATGCTGCCAAGCTCAGCCATATCGTTCCTAGAGCCTTTCTGTCAAGAATCTCTCATTCTCTGTCCTTCATGGTCATCGACTTCTTTGCTACTTCGCCCAATGGTAGGAATAGATCCTTCTGATATAAATAATCTTCCATCTACATCTTCCATAACTGGTAGTTTTGGCCGTTAGATTTCTCGACCCTAAACTTTCCATCTTCTGACATTGCTCCCACTCAAACCAGGAACCCTCTTTTCCTACGAGTTACCTTTCGCTCTAATACCAATTGTTAGAAAAACAGAACCGCAGAGCAATAAAATTAAACAAATGCAGAAACAAAACACAGAATATACACAATACAAGAGAGACACAGATTTACGTGGTTCACCTAGTGTGGGGTACGTCCACTAGAGAAATTGCCAGGTCCTTCCTTTATTATTATCCAGTAAATGAAGGGATACAACCTACAACAAAACCCGATGTAACTTCCTCTTCTTTCTCTCACAGTATCCTCTCTCAAAATACAATACTTGCCATAATGCATAGTCGCAATACATTTCCCTCATAACAGAGGGTTGCCTTCTAGGGAAAAAAACCCTAAGATAATTTCTATCGTTAGATCTATGACCTTATAATGAACGGTCCAGATTTACAATGAAATTACAATATACATTTACAAGGCAAATTTTCTTTCGGGGGCTTCACCCTTGAACCCCAGCTGGGGGGACATCCCCCCCGGACCCCGCAGAGGGGGTACCCCCTCTGCACTCCCCCGCGTGGAAGAGTGTACATACTTTCGGGATGTAAAGTCTTCATGGGGTATAAACACAGCTGAAAGCAAGGACCTCTAAATCAGGAACATAATCAGGCTCCACAACCAACATAACAGTCACTTTATTCAACTCTCTGAAATCAATGCACAATCTTAATTTCCCATCTTTCTTCTTCACAAACAAGACTGGGGCACTCCAAGGTGACACATTTGGCCGTATATACCCCTTCTTCAGAAGTTCTTCAAGCTGCATTTGCAACTCCTTCAGATCTGGTGTACTCATTATGTAAAGTGTCTTTGACACTGGAGTTGCTCCAGGCATTAAATTTATAGAGAAATCAATATATCTCTTTTGGGGTAGTCCTAGTACCTCCCTAAACACATATTCAAACTCTTCCAAGACTGCATGATCTTCCAAATTTGGCACCTTATATTTAGGTGTCTCTTCCATATGAGCTGCAAATATTTGACACCCTTTTCTGTAACATTTCTTCAGCTGCAATGCTGAAATTTCTCTAATGGTTACTGCCCTGGGAATTCCCTGCACTTTCCTTAGGTTCTCGTCCTCATCCAAGCAAGTAAATGTCTTTTTATGACAATCTAGGATAGCATGATGTTGGTCCAACCAATCCATCCCAATTAGACAGTCATAGGAACCTAAAGGCAAGATGTTCAAATCTTCCCTGGTGTTCAGTCCATTCATGTCCATAAGACATAACTTAACCATCTCATTAAATTTTCTTTTGGCTCTAGTAGTCAGCTACATCAACCAAGATTTTTCATGCTTGCTTCTTGGAAAATTCAAACTTTCCACCATCTTAGGATCTATATAGCTATGAATAGCTTCTGAATCAATTAAAATAGCAATGGTTTGGTTGTTGATCATACCTTCCACTTCAATCATATGTGATCGATACTATGTTTGCTTGTTGTCCAGGGCTGCATAGATCCTTGGCACATTTCTGCCCATGTCCTCCATTGTTTCAGCTTGTTGTACATTATGAACAGTCCTCCCTTTTTCACCTCTGTGAGGATAATCTTTGTACATATGATCTACTTTACAACCCCAACATTGAATAGGTGGTTGCCTTGGCCTTTGACCCCCTATCTCAATCGTTCTAGGTTCTCTAGGAGTTTGTTGTCCCTGTGGATTATTTCTGAAGAATGTTGGCTTAGATCCCTTCTTCCTCTGATCCACCTTGAATTTATTTTTGTCTTCCCAAGCTTTTTGGAAAGTTGGCCTTGCTTTATGTTGATCATATAGGCATTTAGCTCTCCTTATGGTCTCCTCCAAAGTCTTGTGATCATCATATTGTATTTTGTCACTGATGAATGATGGAAATCCACTCAAATACCTTTGAATATTGACAGTCTTATCCTTGATGAACAGAACATACTTTAGTAATTCTAGAAACCTTTGTTCATATTCATCAATGGTCATACTCCCAAGCTTGAGTTCAAAGAACGCTTTCATTTTCTTGTCATAGTATATTTTAGTCAAGTATTTCTTCTCAAAATACTTCTTGAATTCCCTCCAAGTAACACTTTTCTCTTTAATGTGTTGCACCTGCACAAGCTGATCCCACCACATGGATGCATTTCCCTTGAGTTGATAGATGGAAATTCTACCTTCTGCATGAGAAGAATAATTATTCAATTGAAAATACTTTCCCATGCCCAGATCCATGTTTCTCTATCTTCATCTTTCTTGTGTTCACCATCAAATGTAGGAGGTTTTATTTTGTTCATTTATCCTCGTAGCTCATCCACCCCAGCCCTCTTATGCTTTATTACATGGGATGGACTTGAGTTGATATTTGATATCTTATTGGAATTCCTTGGGGAGTGGTGGTGATGTCTGCTAACACTTGTGGTTCTTCTTTTCTCATCAGGAGGCCTGTGACTTCCATATTTGCTTGAGCCACTCTCCTTGTCCAACTTCTTTTCTATTCGGTTCAAGATCTGCAATAACTTCATGTTGAAATCATCATGTTTTTACTTGGATATCATAATCCTTTCATTATCAGATTTATGGCTTTGGACATCCTTCTGTAAATTTTTAATGGTCTCTGCCATGTTCATGTTTTCATTCCTTTCATCTCCATGTCCATTGGAGTTTGTTCCTTCAATGCCCAAATGGACATCCATCCCTCTAATCTCATCCTCCTGACTGTAAGTCCCCTGTGCCTCTTCCAATCCTCTGGACTCTATGTTGATCTTGATCTGATCTAGTTGTTGTTAACTCTGCAAAATGTGCAGCCAATAAAACTTTGTCAAGCTAATTGTTTCAACAATTTCATGAAAATATGAATCATTCTGGTTCAATAATATATATCAAAATTATTTCTTCTGATTTCCTAGAAATTTGAATGCCCGGATCAATTTTATGGGTGTATATTTATATTCCTCTTTCAGATACCTTTCCAACGCCTATTCCCATGCTCAATTCCGAGTCTCGAGCAAAACGTTATGGCTATTTAAAAATTGCCCATTAATTTTTCTATTCATTTTTCAACTTGGCGCAACTATGCGTTGTAAATATGCATTTTTGCACCTACTCCTTTGGAATTTTCATAGGATATCAATTGGGTTTCCTCATATACATCTTATGGACACTATGTCCAAGTTTCACCTCTTTCTAAGTTTTGGGATGCTAGTTACAGCCTGTTGAAATTCCAGACCAAAATACCATATTGTAACTAGTATGCTACAGGTTCCTTATTTTCCATATTAAACGTTTTTAACATGCCCAGAAATTTAATTCAACTCTTGTAATATCTTCTATGGCTCAATATATTTCCATTGACTTCTCCTGCGCCTCAATTTGATTCTGGAGTAGAAATTTATGGCTCTTTGAAGTTAGATGGGTCTTAAAATTTACCCTCCACTATTTGTGTTGTAACTTTCTCATTAAAGCTTTGTTTGACGAACGGTTTACACCATTAGAAAGTTCTCTCTGAGATATTTTCATTGAGATGAAAAATTAAAGTGTTTCCTTGACACACTTTGTTCTCATGGTTTTCGAGTGCCTAAAAACGATCTTAAGGGCCTCAAAAACGCGTTGCAAAAAGATGACGTTCAAATGATATAAAACCTCGCAAAAAATTACTAGTTTTATGTTGTTGTTCACCCTTCAAACAACTTCGCGTGCACAAATTTCAACCTATAACACATATTCACCATGCACAACAATAGCACAAGGTAAATCGTGCTTCGCGCACTTTAAAACCATTGTGTATCACTTCTATGTCGCGCCAATAACTTGTGCGCACTAATTTTGTGTCGCGCGCCAATATCCACCACCTGCAGTTTTGGTTCTTGCGCTAATACCTGTTGCGTGCAGTTTTTGTATCGCGTGCATTATACTCTATGTGTTGCACCATGCCAGAGTTTAGTACATCTCCACCGTGCACCACTAACTAAAGTGTCGCGCGACAACATATACCCACATTGTGTGTGCACCAACAAAACTCCTCTGCGCTTTGCCAACACTATGCACACCATGCGCATCATTATTATGTGTGTGCACACTGTGCAATGCTAAATATAGCGCGCGCTCTTGTACACCAACATTTTTCCGCGCGGCGCCAATATTTAGCATGCACACCCGCACACTAAAAATTTTCCACGCGACACCAAAATTTAGCACGTGCACCAACATGCCAATATCTTGCCACGCAGTGCTAAATTTTACCTATCAAAATCTTTTCACTGCGCATCATTTATTTTTAGTGCACCCACCTACTCACATTCACTTTTATGCGCATCAAYTCCTCGTGAATTCCGCTACAAAAATTGGGGCTTTTGCTTAACTTTTTTTTTTCCCAATTTCTGCCATAGACATTCTGCAACTATGAAATTTATTCAATTTCACCCCGATAAGACCAGTTCAACCTATGCACAACAAATCATTGTAATTTGACATTTATGGAACGAATTTACCTAAAATCAATTCACGAATTGAGAATTTAATTATTAATCTCGCTCCATCTGTCATGGCTTCACTGTAACTTCAAATTCAACCCATTCTAGATTCGAATTTGCTAGAACAGATATTAAATTGGTAATATCTCATCAGTTGGCCGAATTTCTCAAATTTTCCACGAATTTAACAACAGAAATTGGGGCTTTTACCAATTCTGCGTCGTTGCTTCTAAATTTTACCATGGACATTTTGCAACTCAAAATTTGGCCACTTCAAAATAAATTCTCTATGAAACTTCGCTTCAACTCAATTTGCTCGGCCCATCCAGGCTCAGTGTTGAAAACTGAAGCTCTAATACCATATTGTAACGTCCTCGGCCATCCATGTCGGGTCACGCTACGCCAGAGAACTCTTACGTTCTCTTTGTGGAACATACTACAACATACCCAATATCCAATTGAGCTATGCCACATAAATTTTTCGAACTGCATGCAATTAAAATATACACACACAAAACTCTTGCGGAAGCATTATATATAAAATGTTAACATACAAATACATCTGGAAATATACAGGTTCACACAGAAATAACAATAAACATATACATGCAGCATATACAGGAAATACCCATAAAAATAAACACAGTTATAACCGCACATATGATAACCCATAAAAATAAGCACGTAAATAACAATGCATCATGTAAATTTATCACAAAATTGACACTTATCTTGGTAAGAATGTCACCAACTACGTGCAGACCTTCCACGAACCTCCCAGCCTTAGAACACACTGTTCATCACTCTCAACAGTGAGTCACCCTCGAGCTGGGACTAAACTCCACCCGGGTAAAGGGATTCCTAACCATGCTAAAGGCTCATAGACAATAGGAAAGACTCTGTCTCAAGTGCCAACTCAAACTAACAACCTACAGTCACTCATTCCCCACATGCCTGTCCCACCCAAGAAGTGTGCTCCTTCTCTTCTCAATAGTCCTTCGACTGCCCCACTTCCTTTCTGGGCTTCAGCAACAGGCCGGAAAGGAAGTCTCGGAGCACTGTAGTTGCAGTTTAGCACCTTCAGGAAATCAATTCCCAACAATTCTCTCACCCAGAGAATTTCTCATGGGCCTGACAACCTGCCTCTTCAATATCCCACAAGCCTGAAAACCCTCTTCTTCAGTCCATCTCCCAATCTAACTAGATACACCAACACAAAATGGCTATGGATACAGTTTCAGGTACAGTCATGAAGATACGAAGGATAGCTCAATGGTTGTATGCATGCTCATGGATGATTGACTGGATGACTGAATGATGGAAGGAAATGATGGGAAGAATGATGGAAAATATGGGAAAATGAACTAAGTCCCAACAATATGTATGCATGTCCCCAACTTGACACTTGTCATGTTGGGAGCTACTTTGGCCCCACTTGTCCCCAACTTTAGAACTTAGGATAAAATAATTATCCATACTTTATGATTTAAGAAATATTAATATAATATTCCTTTTTGGCTTAAGCTCCCTAGCTTACCCCTTTTCCTTAACTTTTAGGCCCCTCCCTTTCCCTAACCAGTGGAGTTTAGTCCCCCATCTCTTTTATCGTGGTCGATTTGCGCGCAGCGATGTATTTTATATTAATTATGAGACATATACAAAAATAGGTGCACTGGCCTTTAACATCTAGGTTCTCTGGCCTAATCAAAACATAAGCATCCTAGATTATAATAATTGTCTCACCATCCTATAAAACATAGCATATACACAAAAGGCTACCTGGCCTCAAAATTGCATGCACTTATGTTGTTGTGCGCAGTATCCTGGAATGTGCAAACTTCTTCATTTTACTGCACAGTACATGCATGCACTATGCCATGAAATGTGCATACAAAAAATGCTATCAAACAGCTCACCAGCTTAAGTACATTTTCATTTACATTACAATTGGGTTCGGCCTAGGGATATTACAAGTGAAGCCCAAACTCATCAAGTTTCCATCAATCTGGGAGTAACACACTTTGGGTGTTTGCTTGAGTCCGTGCAATGCTCTCTTCAATCTGAAAACATGATACTCCTTCCCATGTATCACAAAGATATGAGGTTTCTCTATGTACACTAGCTCCTCAATCATACCATTGAGGAACGTGGTCTTTCACAACCATCAGAGGTAATTTCCAACCCATCACTGAAGCAAGAGAAATGATAGTCCTGATGGAAGTGTACCTAGCGATTGGAGAAAAACGTCTCCTCATAATCCACTCCCTCATTCTAAGGGAATCATTTTTCCACAAATATCGCTTTGTACTTCTCGATGCTTCCATTTTTTGCATGCTTGCTCTTGTAGATTCACTTGGAATTCACCACAGACTTCTCCTCATGTCTCATAAGTAATCATGATGGATTGATACTCTTCCACCATGGCATCCTCTCAAACCTGTCAGCATGTTGCCTCACTGGTTTCTCCCTCTATGATTGAAGAAAAAAAAACATACCCCGTTCCTCCTAACTAAATGGCTCCTATGTCACTGTAGCAAATCTTACTGAAACAAGTGGATCCTCCAAAGAGGTCTCACATATCCTATAATTTTCTTCCCTCTGAAGCTTATGTCTAGCCTCCTCAACTCATGACACATGTCTGTTAGTCCTGGAAGATGTCTCTCTCCTACCTGACCCCTGGCTCCTTCTAAGTTGGTACTTGGTGGGGCCATATACCTCACCACTCGTGGAGACACCTGCTCCAAATTATAAATGTGACTCTATGTGACTCGATAAAATATGATGTCATTTTATCTCCTTGAAGGTACCACGGGGAGATGAATGCCTCTTTGCATCCTACAAAGTATCACGAATCCAAGTTGGCCTCTTCCTCGTCATTGCAACAACTCTATGTATATCCACTAGCTCGGTCGGCTCTACTAACTCCTCCTGATAGTATGAAGGATGAAAAATTGGACTAGAGGGATCTGTATGGTCATCCTTCAGAGCCTCCTGCTCTTCACTATCAATCTTCATATGAGACTCTTTGTATCTCACAAAGGTACCCTTATTTCCAAAAGGTTCTAACTTCGTCCTCTTCTCCTTTAGTACATGGATGTATATTGTCATGTACACAACTCCATGTCTGGATAGTCTACTCCATGTCTCAAACCATAGACCATCTAACTTGTTTCCACCTACAACCTTCACTACAGTTCCCTCTCAGAGTTATCACCTGTGACCTTCCCAGAACAAGAACAAGAAAAAGAACAATACTCTTCCAAGACCAATCATTCCTCCACAGTAACCTACCAGGAAAAAGAACAAAACAAGAACATATCCATGGTAACCTCCATGGAATTTAACCTTTCCAAAAGGGGTTGTAACCAATGTAATTTCCATAGGGTTACTAGGATAGGAAAGATATCAATTCAACTTGTGAACAAGTACATCATTAGTACTAAACAGTGAGCATTTACATAATGATCATCATCCCAACAATATTCAGGTGTTACTAAACATTTGATAGAAAAAATATTCATCATTAATAGACCTGTAAAGTTTGTTGTCCCAGCTACAACATTCACTTAGTATGAAACAATACAAAATATCAAACCCGATATGCAAACCTAGAGTCTTGTTGCTACTATTCCAGTTGATTTTGAGTTGTCATACAATGTGATCATTGTACCAATAGTATTCAAGTGTTACTAAACATTTGATAACAAAATTACTCATCATTAATAGGCCTCTAAAGTTTGTTGTCCCGGTTACATCATTCACTTAAGATGAAATAATACAAAATATCAAACCTTATATGCAAACTTGGAGTCTTGTTGCTATTGTTCCATTTGATTTCAAGTTTCCATACACTGTGATCATCGTACCAACAATATTCAAGTGTTACTAAACATTTGATAGCAAAAGTACTCATCATTAATAGACCTCTAAAGGTTGTTGTCCTAGTTACAACATTCACTTAAGATGAAACAATACAAAATATCAAACCTGATATGCAAACCTGAAATCTTGCTGCTACTGTTCCATTTGTTCCATCAGTACATGAAGAAATCACAAAATCAAAAACATAATGTTCAATGTCCAGGAAAATGTCAACGAGCTTGAAAAACCTAAAATTTCAACTTTGACAAATTGTCAGTCTAAGAGAACTAGTAGGTGTGCTAGGGAAAGGCGAGTTGCTCTTTGGTGGAGTTAGTCCCAACGATTTCACAACAAGTGCTCAACAATCTTGAAAAAAAATTGTGCAGCGGCAAATCTCAACAAAGCTTTGACACCATGTTGATTTTTCTAATTTCCATATCTGATAATTATTAACTTATGATTTCTAACATATTTTAATGTCATTGTTATCATAGAATAATTACACACTAAAAATTTCAATTGAAGTAAAACTGCAACGGAAATAACAAAATCACAAAGAGATAGCCATGCACAATAGACACAAGATTTATTCTGGGAAAACCCAAACTCGAGAGAAAAACCCAACAAACTTTTCTCTAGAAGAAATTTAATCCAAGTTCACAAATACATCACCATAAATATGAGGAGACCTAGCACAAGATAAGTTCTCCCTAGTATGAGGAAGCTCCCTCAAAGATGGTGAACCACCAGATAAAGATAGTGCAACTAGTAACTGCAACTGGCAACTGACAACTAGCACTGCAACTGACATTGCAACTGGAAATTGGCACAAAGCAACTGGGAAATGCACACTATAAGAGCAGAGCTAATGAAATATGTAATAATGAAATGAACGTGTCTTTATTTATACTAGTCAAGTCACATTATTTTACTGACAGAAAAACCTCCAAGAAAGAAACACATGTTCTTAACCATTTTTATTAATTTTAATTCTAAAATATTTTATTACTACTAATTTTAATTTATTAAAATTATATAGATTTAAATAAAATAAAATAAATAAATAAAAATTCACTATAAATATAAAACATTTATACAAAATAATTATTTTTTTATTATTTTTTAATGTTGAGTATCAAACTTGATTTGAATAGATAAACAATCCATCTTCATGGTTGTCTTAATTGTCCCATCGTCATCATCATATATGAAAAGTATCTCTATCCATTATGCTCGTTATCATTCTCTTACATTAATCAATTAATTAGGAAATAATAATTAATCTAGAATCAAACAATCCATCTTCATGGTTGTCTTAGTTGTCCCATCGTCGTCATCATATATGAAAAGTATCTCTATCCATGATCCTCATTATCATTTTTTTACATTAATAAATTAATTAGGAAATAATAATTAATCTAGAATCATTTTAATGTGGAAATTTTTTATTATTAAAATATTTTATTAAAAAATCAAAATGAAGAAAATTACTTTATAAAATTAAAATAATATTATTAATAAATATTTTTTTAAATTATCAAAATAATGTACTTGCAAGTAAACATATTGAATGGAGATGAATAAACTCAATGTTAATTAAATATTCCAAATAAAAATATCAAATGTTTTAGTACCATAACATTTTAAATAAACTATTATTTCATTACACTATAATAATATTTTAAATAAACTATTATTTCATTACATTATAGATTTGGAAGGTTTATATTTTAAAGAAAAAAACAAAAGTATTTCATAAGATTCATATAATATATATAGCCTAAGTGAGTCTAATGGTTAAGAATATGTCTTTCTTCCTAAGAAATTAGAGGTTCAAATCCAGACAGGGTAGGGTATGTATACAACAAGGGGGTCGAATACACCATACACCAATTTGGTGTTTGGCTTAGTTGTGACCTTAAATTTATTAATTTATATTTTCTCAATTGAATATAGATCTGAAATTAAGATGGGTATATTATATGATTCTCAGACTAAAATATTTTATTTATGGTCGACGTTGAAATATTTTATTCTTATTGATATTTTTTCAAATACTATGTTTCAACACCATATCAAGCACCAAAGGAACATTTCCTTCATAGTAGGATATAAAAAAGATCCTCTTGGCATAAAAATATTGCATTTATATCACATTTAGTATTACATAGGTATTTTAAATATAATATTATTTCAATAATCCAACTATAAATATGCATCTATGACAACATCCCTCTTAGCGACATCATAAATATAGAGTTAATATTGATCTACACCTCCCCTATGAACCCTCCATGATTTATATAGAGTTATGATGTATTTACACATAGATCCATCTTGACTCTCCCTCCCTTTACCACTCCCTACATCCCCCCCCGCGCCCTCTCTCTCTCTCTCTCAATCACTTTATCTCTCCTTCATTGTACCCCTCCCTCTCCCCCCCTTTTCCCCTTTCTTATACTCTCCATATCTCCCACTCTTT
>SNQJ01S0004237.1:94770-106642 GCA_010110895.2 Picea sitchensis
ATTTGTGTGTATGTTTTCATATACCCTTCTACCCTTCCTTCCCTCCCTCTCTACCTATACCCATCTCCCATTCACTCCCTTTCCACCTCCCTCACTCTCTCTCCAACCCTTTCTCCCTCTTACCCTCTTTAACCATCTACCCTTCTCTTATTTCCCCCCACTCTCTCTCTTCCACCTTCTCTCTCCACTTTCCTCCCTCTCCCTCCATATCCTTGTCTCTATCTTCATCCCTCCTTCCAGTCCTGCTACTATACCTCCCCCCCTCTCTCTCTCCCCCCTTATCTCTCTTTGCCCCTATCTCCCCCTCTCTCTATTTTCCCCTATCACCCCCCTCTCACACACACACATGCTCTCTCTCTCTCTCTCCATATAAATTTCTCTCCCACTCCCTCCCTCCCTCCCTCCTTCTCTCCCTCTCTCTCCCTCCCTCCCCTAAGAATTCTCACCTAAAATAGTAACTAGTACGTCTCCTTGCTCACCTCTTAATCCCAATGTGCCTACTCCTTCTAACTATTATAAGTTTAACGTTAGTATAACTTAATACATACAATAAAAAAAATGATAAATAACATAATATCATTTCTAGTAACATAAGATGAAGATACATGCACTATTGTTGTAATCAAGAGAAAAAAAATTGACCTAGTCGTGGCTTCCACACCGAGGACGACTTGGGTCGTCCATGGCCATTCTCGAAGGTGTGGATCCCCATGCCCCTCCCTCACACTGCAACTCCTTTTGTAAGCTTCTGGTCGCCCATGGCAAGAAGCCTCCCTCCTCGACTCCACCCAGTTTTGTCAAATGCCTTGATTCGATCCCTGAAATCGACTTGCCTCCAGACCAACCAATGCGAGTTGCAGTTTCCCTGTTAGAATGTGGGTTGGTTGGACAGTTCATGGGGCTTTGGCCCTCCACCAAGACCACAGACAACTGGATCCAAAGGAACTAGAGACCGTTAATACAAAATAGTGTTACATGCTATGCGGTGGGCAGAGGTTATTACATCTTTGAATTCATCTCAGAAGCAAATCGGGACTTGATCTTCAGAAACGGACCCTATTTCATGGGATCCCAAGGACTCTACCTGAACCGATGGAATCCTAGTTTTGATCCGGAGTCGAAAGTCCCCAAGGAAGTCTCGGTGTGGGTCAGACTCCCAAATCTGCCAATCCACTGCTGGAACACCTCCTCGCTTCAAGCAATCGGTAATGGTCTCGGACATTACATAGATAGGGAAAACCCAAAAGACCAATATTCCTATGCCCGCATCTGTGTGGAAGTGAATCTAGAGGTTGGGCTCCCAGAGGCAATCAAAATAAAGGTAGGAGATTGGTAGCATTACCAAAAACTTGACTACGAACAGTTTCCATTCAAATGCAGGGGATGTCATGAGTATGGCCATTTCTAGAGGAACTGCCCCAAAGATCTTAACAAGGACAAAGACACAAACGATGGATGGAAACATGCGGGAAGAGTGAGATCCTACACAAAGGCAAAGGGCCCAAGATCGGAAAAGATGGTCCAGACTCAACCAGCGGAGCAAGGACTCAATGGAGAAACAAGGAATAGTGGTATGGGAACCAACTCATAAAAGACAAAGGAAGTAGTAGAAGTAGCGCCGCAGCAAAGCCCCGTAGTGGAATCGGAACAATGAAACTCAACCCCGGAACCAATTGAAACCTCAATGCAAAAGAAAGAGAAGGACCAAGGACAAAACCCCAAAGAACCATGCAAAGATCTAGAAGTGGAGGAAGGCAACGTTTCGTCAAACAGTAGTAGTGAGGAAGATAGCAGCACCAACATCACCCCAAAAAAACCAAGAAGGGGTAGGAAAACCAAAAAAGCGGAGCGAGAAAAGGAGACCTACAAAGACGTCCTGAGTGGATCGCAACCAACCATCAAACAACTGATCAATGTCAGACAAACTAGGAAAAAGTCCAAGGCCCCCCAAGGAGGCCACAACTCCCCCTCAGGTAATCAATGAAACTAGCCTCTTGGAATTGTAGAGGTTTCGGAAGTAAGACTAAGGAAGAGGCGCTAAAAGACATCATCAAAACCTCAAACTCTAAGATCCTGCTAATTCAAGAAACCAAGATGGAAGGAAAAGACTTCCTCAGAAAAGCAAAAGCAAGATGGAACACCAGTAACGGAATTGCAAAAAGTGCCAGAGGTGCCTCAGGCGGACTGGGCATGCTCTGGAACTCAAAAAAGTACGATCTAATCAAACATGAAACATGCAAACACTGGATCTTCACCAGCCTTCTCCATTTGGGAACAGAATGTCAGGTAAGCCTCTTCAACCTCTGTGTGTCTGTCCTACTAGAAGACAAGAAAATTTGTTGGGATACCCTAAGGGATTTCTTGCATCAAAATGAGTTGGAAAACATCATCCTCGTGGGGGATCTGAATCTAACCCTCACACCAAACGAGAAAAAAGGAGGCTCAATCGTTTGAGACCCAACAAGGGAATGGGTATAGGATTTAATGTCTACCTGGGAATTGGAGGATATAAAGCCAGCGAAAGGAAAATACACCTAGTCAAATAAGAGGGTGGGGCCAAGGCATATCGCATCTAGGCTAGACAGATTCCTAGCCCAAAGTACTTTCTTGATTATGGGACTCAATATTTCGTCTTCCATTCTCCCGCACATTGTGTCAGACCACAAGCCAATCACCCTGAACTTGTCCCATGAAAACAATCTAGGTCCTATTCCCTTCCGATTCAACCCAAAGTGGATCCAGGAGGCAAGCTATCCTGCCTTGGTCGCCAAAATCTGGAATGGTACAGTAAAAGGCTCCCCCTTCTTTGTTTGGGAATAAAATCTTAGAAGACTAAAGGAAGCTTTAAAATCCTGGGCCAAAACCCTTTCAAGTCCCCTAGTAGACTGCCAAGAATCACAAAGGCAGCTAGAAATACACTAGCTTGGAATCGAAGACTTGGACCCCACACAGGAAAACATGCAACAAGAGGCAAAGCTACAAAAGAATTGGCACCAAGTATGCAGAGAGGAAGAAAGATATTGGCAGCAAAAGTCTACGTGCCTCTAGCTAGAAGAAAGGGATAAGAACACTAAATTCTTCCATAAGCAAGCGGAGGCCTGGAAGCAGTTCAAGACGGTAACAGAAATCCACACTCAGGATCAGATCATAACGGATTTTGAAGGCATCAAAGAGGCAGTGGTACAAGCCTTCGAATCCCTTTACACAGAGACCCATCAAGCTGCAAGCGAACCTACCTCCTATCCATTGGCCCTAATACAAACCTGTGTTCATGAAGATGTCAACAGCAGGTTAACCAGGGAAATCAATCAGCAAGAAATCAAAGAGGCCTTAGATCAATTGCATCTAGACAAAGCCCCCGGCCCAGACAGATTTACAGCCAGATTTTATCAACATAGTTGGGACACCATCAAGGAAAACCTCACCAAGCTCATCAAGAAATCCCAGTCATGCGCCAGAATTGGAGGAGGAACAAACTCATCTTTCTTAGCGCTAATCCCAAAAGAAAGAGGAGTGTCCATCTTTGAAAGGTTCAGTCCTATATCCCTCTGTAATACCAGCTATAAAATTCTTACCAAAATTATAGCTAATAGAATAAAAAATACTCTCCCTGCTGTCATCCCAAAAAATCAAGGTGGTTTCATTAAAGGAAGGCATATAATGGATAACATCATTCTGGTTCAAGAGGCTCTTCACTCGAGCCTCCGACGGAAAGACAAAGGTATGATAGTCAAGCTGGACTTAGCAAATGTGTTTGACAGGGTAAGGCATATTTTTTTGTTTCAAGTGATGGGGAGGTTTGGATTCTCCCCGTCCTTCATTAACTAGATCAAAGCTTGTATCTCCGATCCCTGGATAGCACCACTGGTAAATGGAAGAGCCACTAAGTTCTTCCAAGCCACCAGAGGTCTTATACAAGGGTGCCCCCTCTCCCCTCTTCTTTATGTCATCCAAGCTTATGTCCTCAGTTTCCAGCTCGATTACGGGAAAACGCATCTCAGTCTTTCCGACCTCTGTATTACAACCGAGATAAAGGATATCAACCATGCCCAATTTGCAGACGATACACTGCTCCTTGGAGGCATGAGTTCAGCGACAGCTGAGAAGTTCAAGAAGGAGTTAGACATCTATACAGAAATCTTAGGCAGTATGATCAGCTTGACCAAGAGAAAAATCTATGGTTGGAACATCACCCCAAGGGAAATGCTTGAAATCTCAAGAATCCTTGGAATGGAAGGTTGCACCAGTTGGGACGAGTTTAAGTATTTGGGAGTCCCTATCTTCAAAATCGCCCCAAAATCCTCGCACTGGAGTCAGATGATAGAGAGGATCAAAAATAGAATTCACTCCTGGAGAGCTAACTGGCTGAACCTAGCAGGCAAAGTGGTTCTTATTAAAGTCGTGCTGGCAAGTATTCCAATCTATCAAAGCTCTCTCCTTTTGGCCCCTAGATCTGTAATGCAGAAAATAGAAGCGTTGATCAGGCATTTTCTATGGGAAGGAGGAAAGAAAATGGGAAGGAAGCTACACCTTATCAGTTGGGGAAAAATCTCCAAACCATATTTGGAAGGGGGCCTCCAGTTCAAAGACCTCCAAACGCAAAACTTGGCCCTAGGGCAAAACATATTATGGAATATAATCACAGGGAAATCCAACTGGAGCAAAAGAGACCTTTGGAAAAAATATTTTTGTGGGCCAAGGAAAAAATGCCTTGAAAAACCAACAAAAGTGGGGAAGGGCTCACCGATCTTCAACCTCTGCCAAAAATTTCTGCAAGCGTTCCTATCCCAAATCACATGGATTCCAGGAAATGGGAAGGATATCAGCATCTGGGATGACTCAGTCCTGGGAGAACCAACACTCTCAGCAAGTCAAGATCTAAGGTGCCTCAGAGACTGGATACAGACTCATAATCTACACAAGTTGTGGGACATTTCATCCTAGAGAAACGATGAAAACAACTCTTGGTCTCGCTGGGAAATTACAAGCCTCCCCCAAGATTTGGAAGAAGAATGGTCCACCTTAAAGAGTTTGCTGCAAGGGAAAACCCCGTTACAGAAAAAGAAAAAAGACAAGATAGGTTGGGGCCATCGTACGGGGCCTTACACCACAGCTGCAAGGTATTTCCACCTCGCCTCAATCCCCCATGTTCCTCCAGACCCTATAATATGGAAGGCCATTTGGACAGCAAAATCTCTTCTGAAAATACATATGTTTATCTGGACAGTGGCACAGAAGGGAGTACTATCAGGGGAAAACCTTAGAAAAAGAGGGTGGGAAGGACCCTCCAGATTCCCCTTCTGCTACCAGGAAGAGGAATCGACGAACCATCTACTTTTGGGCTGCCCCTACGCCAGAGAGGTCTGGCAGCTGGCCCTTGGGCTCGGGGCTTTATCCCCCTCTCTCCCACAGGAAACCCACCTACTGCTCTCGAATTGGTAGGCACTTTGTCCATTCAGGACAGCCAATCAAGGAAATCCCTTATCACTCTAGAGAACAATTCCAAAATTCATCCTCTGGAAGATCTGGATTGAAAGGAACAACCGGTTATTTAGATAATCAAAGAGAACCCCGACTCAAGCAGCCACAAGGATAAAGGCTCTCTTCAGCGAAAGTGCACCCCACTTCATCAAGGCTTCAAATTTGAAGCCTCTAGGAAAAGAATAAGAAGGATGGTTGAGACATTTTAGTCTCCAAAACCCCCAATATAAAGGCCCTTTAACTTCCCCCACAAGTAGTTGGGAGCTCAGGATGGAGAAGCAAGAACTGGATGAGTGGAAAAAATCTATGAATTCCAATTTCCTCTCCTTTGATGGAGCCTCAAAGGGGAATCCGGGAGCGACAGGTGGAGGAGAGATTATTTTAAACCCCGCTGGAAATATCATCCTTCGGTTTGCCTGGGGAATAAGAGTTGATTCCAATAACAAGGCAAAAGCCCTTGCCCTCTAGCAAGGGCTTACTCAAGCATTAATCCTCAATGTAAAAGACTTGGTTGTGCTAGGAGACTCAAGGATTATAATCCAAGCCTTAATTCAGAACACCAGAGTGGCCAATGGACAACTACAGCACTCTCTAGACAAAATCAAGTTACTTCTGAGACAATTTCACACTATACAGTTGTTCCACGTTCTTAGAGGAAACAACGCTCAAGCGGATGAAGAGGCCAATCTGGGAGTCTATTTGGAGAAAGGATGCATGCTCCTCAACGGAGTCATGGTCAATTGGGGAATCCCGTAAGCCTCCAAAATGGATTGACATTGCAAGTGGTCAATGGACAAGATGGAAGTGCAGGTGACAGGACAACAACTCCTCAGCCAGATTGCACGAACTTCAGAGATGAGGGAGGGTGTCATCATTCGGCTATTGAATAGAAGGCCTCGGCCCATACCACCGTTCAGTGAACCGCGTGGTGCAAGGACTCTGAGGGTGCGCTATTTATCTAAAGCAGGGAGGGGGAATAATAGAGTTAGAGGGGCATCTCACATAGAGGAGGCTACAAAAAGGCAAAGAGAGAAGAGCAGGGATACGTGGAGGACCAGCAGAATTGCAAAAGAGGCCATCCGATGGCGTCAAGCTCGGGAAATAAGCCATCAATGGAGGAAAGAATAACGTCGTTGGAAGAAAATGTGTAGAAGATACGTGGCCTGTTGGTCAACTTGGACGACTTTCTGTAGAATTTAGACAGCGAGGCAGGGAGAAGAATGGAGGCGCTTGAGAACAACATACTCTTCACCAGGTCAGGACTGTGTGAGGAGTTGGGGGAACTGAGGAAAGAGATAAAATATCCGCAGCAAGAATTCGAAGAGAGGGTGAGGAGCTTGGAGCAGCAAATGGAGCAAATGAATAAGGAATGGAAGGCTGAAAGAGACCAGTCCAAGAAGAAAGGTCGGGAGTAACCAGGAAGCACAATACAGTTCATATTGGCATTTTGTAACAACCAATCAAGGCATCTAAGTGTTTTTGTTCAGCTCTATGAAGTTGTAGTTCTTATATCTTGTTGCAATCTGTAATATCTTTGAAAGGTCATTCTACCTAATCTTGTAATACAAGACTCTATGTAACCGCACCAATGGCTTGCCTCTATTTTATAATACAAGATCCATTAACCGTTTCTATCAGAAACAGAACAAAAAAAAAGAAGAAGATGAAGATACAATTTTATATAAATTTGATGTTGAATATACTATTAGAATGAAATCATGAACATGGGTGTCTATTTTGCTTGTTTTATGAGAAAAAAAAACTATATTTTCACAAGTTCTTCAACTTCCGGCATACAAAAGTATTTTTTTTATTTAGAACTTCACTTTACAGTAAAAACAAAACTTGTGAAGAATTTTGTTAGTTTTCCAATGAATATTTTTCAATTTTTTTTTATCAAGATTTGATATGTCAATTTGACAATTGTTTAACAATATGTTCCTTAAACATGAAATGAATGATAATGAGTTATTTTTTCCTCCAACAATGTATCTATTATTAAACTTATGTTTTTAGCAAACGAAATATACTGCAACAATCTACAGAGGTTCTATTTTATTATGACTATAATTTTGAATCTAACGGATTATTATAATTTCTAGAATTTTTTTAAGTTGACTAAGCTGAAAACATTGCATATTTTAGACACATGTTTTCCTCCACCTTGTATCTATCTTAATCTTTACTTAAAAATAAAATCTAAAAATATCATTTTGAAAAGAACAGTTTAAGGATTATGAATATAAATTTTTCATTGTGTATTTTTAGAGATATGGATATTTCATTTCACTGAATCATAATGTCTACTGAAAATATTATGCAGTGATTTTTAAAAAAAATAAAATAAAATTAGATAAAAATAATGAAAATGAAAACAAATTATAGGAATTGAAAGTAGATTCAATTTTGCAAATGTTCGTGTCATTTGTGAAACCAAATTCTAAGTATTTGCAGGAGTCTGCAACCTCCAAAGTTCAGGTAAGCTTGGGGCAATTCTCTGGTTTCTGTTTACAGTCCTTTCTCGTTTTCGGCTGAAACAATATTTTTTTGGTCAAAAGACTAAATTCTAACAGAAATCGTCAAAACTAAACAATTTCCAAGGTTTTCGACCAAAAAAACCTTGTTTCAGCCGAAAGCTGGTTGAGCGAATTCCATCAGTCGGAAAAAAATGAAAAGACATGTTGTATCGTTTCATTTCGCACCAAATCGTATAAATACGCTTTCGGCTGAACACATTTAACACAATTCATCGCTCATTTGATAGTTTTGTAGAGCACCTAAACAAAGTTTTGAATCATCTTTTTGGTTTTTGTTAAATAAGGTAATTGATGTTTGTTCAAGTTTTTATTGGAATAACAATTTATGTGTTGAAAGATAAATGTTGAGCATTTTTTCAAGGTGAAGTCTTTGTTGAACATATATTTTACAGATAACTATAAAATTCATTGGAAACAAAAGTTTGCGCAAGAGAAAATTTGATCGCACTTGAGATGATACTCTCCATAACGAACAAAGGAAAGAGTATTATTGGAGAAAGAAACGAGAACATGCAAATATTGAAGAAATAATGATGATAATGTAAATAGATATTTTCAACAAGAAGAAGTCCAACCAGGTATGCATGCACATATTGTCTATATTAAAAGTATAGAATTCAAATTTAAAATATTGTTTAATATAATTGATTGTAATTACAATTTGATGTTTTTCAAAAAAACATAAATAGATTTGTCTCATAATGTCAAAGAAGACGTTGAAACCGAAATTGAAGCAGAAGACGTTGAAACTGAAATTGAAGCAGAAGACAAATCACCTATAGGTATGTACAAAAATTTAGATAATACAAGATGAACACTTGTATATATAGCTTAGTGAATTTATGTTCGGGTTTTGTTTTTTAATATAAACTTTAAATTGAAATATGCAGGAGAATCTATCAACATTGATGATAAAATATTAGAAAATGTTGATACTGAAAAATTTGGGAAAAAAAAGCTAAACATTATATAAGATATCGAACTAAGAATATGTATAATATTTTTTTCAAAGATGAATCAGTAATAGTACAAGCTCAACTTTTACTCTGTCTAATAAAGTCAAGAAAGTTAAAAGAAGCTACATCATTATTGGGTATCAAAAAGTCAACCAAATATACAAAAGTGAAACAGAATGTCTTTGACAATATAACTAGTGTATTAAAAGCTTTTGGAAAATCTCGAAAAAAAAATGTCAGTTTTGCACGTAGAGCGATACAAACAGCAGTTGTTTCATCTAGCAATATAAAAGATTGTTGACACGACACATGGAAAAAATGATGGGAACGTCAAGAAAAATATTGTACAAACATAGAAAATTTTGATTGCAAATATATGCAAATGATGAACTGGCTTGTTGGACAGTGATTTCTAGACAACCCTACAAAGATAGACTTGCAGAAAATGTTAAATAATTGGCCCGTAATTGTTGGTTGGAAGAATCTCGTGTTTCACCACATACAAGGGATGTGTTGCGACGAAGAATAGCATGAAAACAATATGAAGAACATCTAAAACATATATTGTCAATGACACAAATAAAATTGTTCAATAAGTTCAAAGAAGAGCACAAAGAAGTTAAAATTTCCATCAATACATTTGTGCAACAAAAACCATGGTTTGTTAGACCCATCATTGTTCGTGACACTTGTTGTTGTCATTATCATGTGGAATTTGAGTTGTATTACGACACTTTTTTTTATTTTGGTAAAACTTTATGGCCAAGTTCACCTCCTCCTTCCACATTCTGTGTTTTTATATCTGAAATTCTATGTAAAAGAGAAGATGATGATTTATTTTACAAAAAAAAATGTGTTGGTGGAAAGAAATGTGATCGTTGTGGAAATCTAAGTTTGATTCACTCAAAGTATCATATTGATATGAATGATCAGTCATTTTCTAATATAATAGTCAATTGGAATAAATATGAATATATCATCAGCACGGCTCCACATTCTTCAAATGTTATTTCCAAAAGGATTGATTTGAGAGTAGATAAAATATGTGTGATAGATTTTTTGAAGAAGTTTGAGGAAGAAATTTATAAATACATCGCGAATTCACATAGAGCTCGATGGAAAGACCTACAATTCAAATAATCCCGTGAAGTGTTTCCACCAGGGACAATTTTGTCTGTAGTTGATTTTGTAGAGAATTACACATTTGTTGCACAAAAAGAATACAAAATGAATATTATCATTTTGATCAAGTCACGATATTTGTCCACGTTCTATATAGAAATGCTCAACGGAGTCTTGATAACATAGAAAGCCCCAACGACAATCGACATGTTATTAAAGAATGTCACTTTTATATAAGTGATGATTGAGCACACGACACACATTATGTACAACATTGTTTTGATAAATTTTATGATTCATTGAAAGAACGTGAAATCATATTCAATCGACATTGGATATGGTCATATGGGTGTGTGGGTCAGTTCAAATCTTCACGATCATTCTATTGGTTATGTATTCTTCATAAAAAACCAAACACTACACATTGTTGGAATTTTTTTGAGACTAGTCATGGAAAAGGAGAGCACGACGGTACAGGGGCATGTGTAAAATGAGCACTTCGAAGGTATCAGATGAACCCTCATGTCGATCGATTTGAATCCGTTGAACAAGTTTTTGAATGGTGCAAAATGGCGCTAAGCCATGAATATAATCCGTCAAGGGATGTGCACATCTGTGTCTATATAAATGTTACACATGTACACATGATATTTTTATTTGAACGTGTTCAAATTTATATTCAATCTTCAATCATTTTCTTGAGAGATTTTAAGTTAACAAGTTCTTGTCTTATGCAGGCTTTTTTGGTATGTTGGAATCCAAGATGTAAATATATCAATCCCATATGACGCCAGTACAATACATGGGACACGAAAAATACATTCAGTTAAAACAAAACGTTATCAAAATGTGTTTTCATTTGATAGAAGAAACGAGTCTTGTTTTTGTTCAGTTTGCATAGAGGACACTGAATCCATAGATATTTGTGAAAACAAAAATGCAGAATATGTTAAAGCTTGGAGACATATCGAACTTAATGTAAAAGGGAAAATGTCTCTTGCAAGCTCAGAGAAGAGGGAATCAAATGAAACTATAGTGTCAGTCGATGGCGATAGAGTTTCTGATCTTGTTAGAGAAGGTAATTTTTATGTTTAATTTTTTTCAAATAACTTGTAGATGTACTTGTGTGATAATCTAACACGAACTATTTGTTGTCCAATATATCCAATTATTTGCAGGAGATGTCTTTGCCATGGTTGCACCTGTAGACAACACTGAAAATATGATATATTATTTGATGTGATGCACAGAACAAAAGATGAGGCTATTAGAAGATTTTGATGATAACGGTTTTATATATGAAAGAGGATCCATCGTATTGAAAGGATATTTTTTTCAAAAAAACCATCAAACCGATACTCATGTTTACTTTCAAGACTACCAATCAAATGTCACAAGTTGTCAATATAGTCATTTGGTATGTGCGGTGCGCATAAAGTTAATAGAAGTTCAATAAATAAATTAGAAAATGGAAAATGTCCAAAGTCGATCATGAACGAATAATTGAAGATGGAATACCATTACGATTTTTTTAAACAAGTGATGCATGTACTTTCCAGAATTTTTTATTTTGCATTGAAAGTACATTTATTTATGAATATGTAGGATTCTATAATCATTTTTAGTTTAGTTTACTTTCATGGTCTATTCAATTAAGAAAAGTTGTATTTCCCATGAATTATAAAGTTTATCAAACCTTATTTACAATTTCAGGGAAGAACCTATAGATTGTATCTAGGGAACCTAAATTGACCTATACTTTGGATGATTATACTT
>SNQJ01S0004237.1:106652-123426 GCA_010110895.2 Picea sitchensis
TCAATACATTTGTGCAACAAAAACCATGGTTTGTTAGACCCATCATTGTTCGTGACACTTGTTGTTGTCATTATCATGTGGAATTTGAGTTGTATTACGACACTTTTTTTTATTTTGGTAAAACTTTATGGCCAAGTTCACCTCCTCCTTCCACATTCTGTGTTTTTATATCTGAAATTCTATGTAAAAGAGAAGATGATGATTTATTTTACAAAAAAAAATGTGTTGGTGGAAAGAAATGTGATCGTTGTGGAAATCTAAGTTTGATTCACTCAAAGTATCATATTGATATGAATGATCAGTCATTTTCTAATATAATAGTCAATTGGAATAAATATGAATATATCATCAGCACGGCTCCACATTCTTCAAATGTTATTTCCAAAAGGATTGATTTGAGAGTAGATAAAATATGTGTGATAGATTTTTTGAAGAAGTTTGAGGAAGAAATTTATAAATACATCGCGAATTCACATAGAGCTCGATGGAAAGACCTACAATTCAAATAATCCCGTGAAGTGTTTCCACCAGGGACAATTTTGTCTGTAGTTGATTTTGTAGAGAATTACACATTTGTTGCACAAAAAGAATACAAAATGAATATTATCATTTTGATCAAGTCACGATATTTGTCCACGTTCTATATAGAAATGCTCAACGGAGTCTTGATAACATAGAAAGCCCCAACGACAATCGACATGTTATTAAAGAATGTCACTTTTATATAAGTGATGATTGAGCACACGACACACATTATGTACAACATTGTTTTGATAAATTTTATGATTCATTGAAAGAACGTGAAATCATATTCAATCGACATTGGATATGGTCATATGGGTGTGTGGGTCAGTTCAAATCTTCACGATCATTCTATTGGTTATGTATTCTTCATAAAAAACCAAACACTACACATTGTTGGAATTTTTTTGAGACTAGTCATGGAAAAGGAGAGCACGACGGTACAGGGGCATGTGTAAAATGAGCACTTCGAAGGTATCAGATGAACCCTCATGTCGATCGATTTGAATCCGTTGAACAAGTTTTTGAATGGTGCAAAATGGCGCTAAGCCATGAATATAATCCGTCAAGGGATGTGCACATCTGTGTCTATATAAATGTTACACATGTACACATGATATTTTTATTTGAACGTGTTCAAATTTATATTCAATCTTCAATCATTTTCTTGAGAGATTTTAAGTTAACAAGTTCTTGTCTTATGCAGGCTTTTTTGGTATGTTGGAATCCAAGATGTAAATATATCAATCCCATATGACGCCAGTACAATACATGGGACACGAAAAATACATTCAGTTAAAACAAAACGTTATCAAAATGTGTTTTCATTTGATAGAAGAAACGAGTCTTGTTTTTGTTCAGTTTGCATAGAGGACACTGAATCCATAGATATTTGTGAAAACAAAAATGCAGAATATGTTAAAGCTTGGAGACATATCGAACTTAATGTAAAAGGGAAAATGTCTCTTGCAAGCTCAGAGAAGAGGGAATCAAATGAAACTATAGTGTCAGTCGATGGCGATAGAGTTTCTGATCTTGTTAGAGAAGGTAATTTTTATGTTTAATTTTTTTCAAATAACTTGTAGATGTACTTGTGTGATAATCTAACACGAACTATTTGTTGTCCAATATATCCAATTATTTGCAGGAGATGTCTTTGCCATGGTTGCACCTGTAGACAACACTGAAAATATGATATATTATTTGATGTGATGCACAGAACAAAAGATGAGGCTATTAGAAGATTTTGATGATAACGGTTTTATATATGAAAGAGGATCCATCGTATTGAAAGGATATTTTTTTCAAAAAAACCATCAAACCGATACTCATGTTTACTTTCAAGACTACCAATCAAATGTCACAAGTTGTCAATATAGTCATTTGGTATGTGCGGTGCGCATAAAGTTAATAGAAGTTCAATAAATAAATTAGAAAATGGAAAATGTCCAAAGTCGATCATGAACGAATAATTGAAGATGGAATACCATTACGATTTTTTTAAACAAGTGATGCATGTACTTTCCAGAATTTTTTATTTTGCATTGAAAGTACATTTATTTATGAATATGTAGGATTCTATAATCATTTTTAGTTTAGTTTACTTTCATGGTCTATTCAATTAAGAAAAGTTGTATTTCCCATGAATTATAAAGTTTATCAAACCTTATTTACAATTTCAGGGAAGAACCTATAGATTGTATCTAGGGAACCTAAATTGACCTATACTTTGGATGATTATACTTTAATCCTACAAATTATCCAAGTCATATACACAAATCATTTAATACATGTAACCAATTTACTACATATAGGATAAATGTGTTCATTATTTGCAATTTGATTGTTCAATGTTTTTTCATATGAAAAGGATAACTTTGTATCAAAACTAAGACCCATTTCCATGTCATTATAAGAGACTATTAATGGCTTAAAAAAAGTTTAAATTATGATAAATTTTAATATCAATATAAATTTTAATGAAGATCACTTACTTATATTAAATTTAATGGCTTGCTTTGACTATTTTCATTGTTGGACTTATATTAAATTTGATGGCTTGTTTTGACTATTTTCAACCATATATCCAAATCAAACAAAATTTAAATTATAAGTGAGAAACTCTAATTTTTATTTCACATTTGCTTGAATATTTCATTGTAAAATTTCATAAGAAACTGTGAAATTTAATTTTTATTTCATATTTTCTTGAATATTTCATTTTGAAATTTCATAAGAAACTATAAAATTTGACAATTTTTTTTAAAATCAAGAACATAGTATATTGAAATTATTTCATCCAATATTTTATATAAATAAACATAGTGCAAGTAAAATTAAAACAAGGCAAAATATTACATGAGTGATCTCAATATCTCTTCTATCTCTTCTTTTTCTTTTCTTAGCTATTGTTATCATCTTTGTAGTTTTCTCATAGTTGTTCAGATGAGAAAGAAGGTGAATTCAAAGACCATTAAAACATTTCATTGAGATGTTGATGTAAATTGAGATTTTGATGTAAATGTGAGACCATGTCTCTCTAAAAATATCGAAATAATAAAGACCATGTAAATATCCTAGGTTCAAATTCAAGTGTGTGTAGAGCCCCTTGTGTGTGTCTCTCTTACTTTGTAATATTTATAGTGGCTTTCTTCATTCTTCCATTTGTTCAAGTGATTCTTTATTTCTATGTCTTCTAACCCATTGTTACACTAATTTTCTTAGTTCTTTCTTTTTTTTCACGCGAAAAGAACAGTTTCATTGTTATTCTATTAGAATTAAATGAAATTTTGTGTTACATATGGATCTAGAAAGTGATGATCAAAAAAGATCTGTAATCTTTCCTTCCTTCCACATTTTTACATTGTAGTAAAGTTATAAAAAGTCATCTAGTGTCATATAAAAAATTATTCAAAAAAGGGACATCTGTAAAGATCCAAGCTAGAAAATGTAAAAAAATTATGTACATACAACAGTTCCATCAACAATTTCTTCATAAAAGAGCCAACCAGAATTTCCTTTGAGTGCATTTTTGGAGAGGTTGTCTGCTACTTTGTTGAATTATCTATGTACGTGCATAAATTTGATAGGTTCAAATCTATTATTTAAGCTTCTGATCTTGTCTATTACTTTGTTGAACTATCTATGTACGTGCATAAATTTGATATATTCAAATATTTTATTTAAACTTATGATCTTGTCTTTCCAGTTGTTGAGATATATCAAGTTCAGGTTGGATTTGGAATTTATCCAGTCGATGGTGACCTTGGAATCTCCCGCAACCATCAATTTTTTTATGGAAAAGTAGGAAAGGAGTAATAATAATCCCCATAGGCCCAAGATTTCAGCTTTATGTTGAATTTTATCAGTCCACAATGAAATATGTTGAATTTTTCCAGTCCTCATAGGCCCAAGAACAATCCACAATGAAATATGTTGAATTTTATCATGTGTTTTTTAACAGTCCACAGTGAACATAAAATCAAGCATTTAAATTAATACATAGTAGGATAGGCCCAAGAGTTCATCTTTATGTTGAATTTTATCAGTCCACAATGAAATATGTTGAATTTTATCAGTCCCCATAGGCCCAAGAACATTCCACGATGAAATATGTTGAATTTTATCATGTGTTTTTTAACAGTCCACAGTGAACATAAAAGAAAGCATTTAAATTAATGCATAGTAGGATAGGCCCAAGAGTTCAGCTTTATGTTGAATTTTATCAGTCCACAATGAAATATGTTGAATTTTATCAGTCCCCATAGGCCCAAGAATAGTCCACAATGAAATATGTTGAATTTTAACTGTGTTTTTGAACAGTCCACAATGAACATAAAAGGAAGCATTTAAATTAATACATAGTAGAATAGGCCCAAGAGTTCAGCTTTATGTTGAATTTTATCAGTCCACAATGAAATATGTTGAATTTTATCAGACCCCATAGGCCAAAGAACAGTCCACAATGAAACATGTTGAATTTTATCATGTGTTTTTGAACTGTCCACAGTGAATATAAAAAGAAGCATTTAAATTAATACATAGTAGAAAAGTGTTTATGAGTTTGATGCTTAATTTAATGCATTGTAAAAATGAGAATATACAAAACATTAGTTCAAAACTAACAACTTTGTCACTTTTTTTCCATCAACTTAATGCATACACCTTTGAGCATTGGTCAGACCACCACAATATATCAAGCCAAGTCTTGAACCAAACCAAAACAAAGTTATTCTTACATTAGTAATGGTGTTTAACATATTAACAACAAAGCAATTTTATTTCAACATTGACATAGTAAAGATAGAGAATCTCATCATTTTAATTTCATAGAGATCTCTATTGGTGAAATGGAAACACCACAAGCCTACCATTTATGGAACATAAATAGTGGTGCAATGAAGAAATGGAGAAAACACAAAATTAATGTCCTATAAAGACAGAAGTTAGAATATGAAAACCATATTTATGTTATATAGCTAGCTTAAAGAAGAAAATCAATATTACTAAAATAAGAACAAAGTCTTATAAGATTCATAGTGAAACTCTCATTGAACAAATCCTATAAAATAGTATCATAAAACATAAATTAACATTTTGAGAAATCAAATATGAGACAATAAATTGATATCTTGAGAAATCAAATTTGAGACAATAAATTGATATTTAGAGAAATTAACATTATCATATTTAACAATATAAGAGAAATCAAATATGAGACAATAAATTGATATTTTGAATTCCAAAAATATTATATATATATATATATATATATATATATATATAATCAAAGTCTGAATAGTTACACTGTCAAATACATAGGTTCCACATCCATTTTAGGATGATAACAAAAACTAAGACATTTAACTCCAAAATTCTGGACTCTAAACCATCGTTTTAAGATAGATCACTGCCTCCCATTTATCAGATCCCATCACCTCTGCCTTTCGCCGCCTCATTAGATCGACAAAATTGTCAGTGGTTGGACCCATCTTTTTATATGCGTCCATAAAGTTTTGCAATGAATGCAAAACAATTTGTAATCTTTGTTTACTCTCCTGGGGGAGTTCCAAGACCACCAAATCATTTTTCAACCTCCTTTTAACACTTGAGAATCGCTCAAGATTTATTGTTTCAGTAATCCCTTCCCAGGGAAGTTCATCACCAACATCCGAAGGATAGGTGGACGTAGACATGTAATATTTTGTTTCTTGATAACGTGGCCTCCTAAATCAACCTTCACCCTCTGCACCAAAATTAAAATCTTTGTGACAACCACTCTCTCTTTCATTGTCGTCCATTGGTCTAAACTCATTGTCTACACACACATCTGAAAGTAATTATAACATTTAACTTGAGGTATTCCCTACATATTCTCTTGTCCTGAGGTATTCCCTACATTCTCAGGTGTAGGAGTATCAATGTGCAACCTATCTAAGAAGGTTGCATCCATAACACTTGTTTGTGCACAGTCTGCAGTTGATCTATTCACAGACTCATCTGAAAATCTCCTCTGACGAAATTGTTGTTGGTCACTCGGAGTCTTAGTCGAAGAAGGAGTTCCTCTTCTTCCTTATTGGGAGAGCCTAGAGTGTTTGCGAGGAATGTTTGGAGAATCACGTGTCGACGTCTCTCCTCAATATCTATCCTTTGGAAATTCATGAAAAGTTAAGCACGAGACAAGTACGAGTTAATATCTCCAACATTGACCAACCAAAATTATGAAGAAAAAAAAAATAAGACAAAATTAATAGAAATTTTCTTTATGTTAGACACAATTATAATAGGGTGATGCATAACTACACTACTTATGCCCATTTGAAATATATTTTGGTTCCTTAATATTAGCACAAATAACCTTGGTAAATCCATCAATATTACATGGGTCAAAGTCTGGTAACGGAGTAGCGGTTATCTCTATGGGAAATCAGATTTCATGCATCCAACAAGTATGGAGCACAGTCCATGAAAATCAATGATTAACTTTACCTCATGTTTGGTTGGAAGGAATAAATCTTCCATCTACAAAGCAATGGCACTAAGTATCAACAGGTCTATATTACACTTGGAGGGGGAATTAATAGAGAAAATGTATTATATGATTGCAAGTTGTTGGAATTTTGTTTATGACAGACTTTTTTATATACTAAGCATCTTTGATTAGATGATTTGATGTTGCTAAACATTTGTTTATATGTGGTTATAAAGAGTTTTTTATATTCTTACCGGCCTTCTTCTAGTGACCTCATCGATACAGGGGCTCAGAATGGCCTCTGAATCATTTTGGTAGATCCATTGTGTCAGAAACCCCGTGGACAACCAAGACTTGGTTGGGTGATTCCAATGCTTGTGTAAATACAAAGGGTAATACATCACCATCTTCAACTAGTATCTTATCGAAAGGTTAATAGAAGCTCATCTTCAACTAAATGCTTGTGTAAATACAAAGGGTAATAGATCATTAACAAGGGCCAATGATATATTAGCTCAAATGCTTCTGTAAATGAGGCTTTGACATGAAATATTGATGTTGTTTATCAGTTTCGCTATTAATGCAAAGAAATTGTTACATATTTCAATGTATCTATTCTGGAGGTTGAGGGAATGACTTCAATGAATACACTATCTATCTTTCAAAGTTTGTTTCTATTTATAATAGTTTTATAATGGATATCATTGTTTTTGGGTTTCCTAGTAGCCTTGTCACACCCCGAGAATTGTTGGATTACTGAGAGGGGGGGTGAATCAGTAATAGAGAAATTTAATCATTTTTAGCCATATAATCCAAGTGTTATATCAATGTATCATTATCATCCAATAACTTCAGAGTAAATAAGCAATGAACAAATGAACAATCATACATATACACAGTACACCAGTGTTTTACGTGGAAACCCAAAGCGGGAGAAAACCACGGAATGTTTTTTCTTATACGTCTTCAAGAATTACATTCATTGGAAGCACCAAATTCCTTTGTTTTCCAGCTACAACTGGAAGGAGGCTCCAACCTCCTAGTTTCTCAGGCTACAACCTGAGGGAATCTCCAACTCACCAATTCTTTGGCTACAACCAGAAGGAGGCTACAACCCCCTATGTTCTTCGGCTACAACCACATGTCCTTGCCCCATACAAACGCCCTAATGTATAAGTAGAATGATGGAACCACTATCACACTATCACTGTGAGATATATTGTTGTAAACATGCACCAAATAACCTGTACCAATAACCTGAACCATGCATCAACCTGTACCTCAACATGTAATCAATATGTACCATAAACAAGTGCATCAACCATGTGTTAGCATCGTAAGTCGCTTTCAGATTGCAGAAAAGGAAAGTCCAATACCCATCAAATTTATATGGTGGATGTTGGTTTGTATGGATGAAGGTCAATGGACAAAACTCAGAATCTGAATGATGTTCAAACAAGACTAGACAGGAAATGCACAGAGACGTGAGGGCCACATTAACTTCAGTCAGGAAATTGAGTTAAAGCGAGAGCAGAGGGAAGACTTAGTGAGAAAGGTGAACGAGACTGTTATGGGCATCTGGCCTTCCAGCAACTCTGAGATGAAAAACTCGAACTCAAGAGAAGTCTTCAGCTCAAGCTCCAGACACTGAAATATGTTGCAAGCAACACAGTTACAGCAACAAGATGATCAAACCTCCATCATTCTGCAACTGCAACAGCTCAACTGGATCTTCCATGCCCAAGCCATTCAATGTAAGAAGGACAATGTACACAGGGAAATGAGTAAAACTGACCATGATACTACTATAATCAAACCTCCATTACAGCAGCATAACAATCCTCGACTGGATCATCCATGCCCAAGTGTTTTAAACAGTTTCAACAGACAAAAATGAAAGGAAACATAGAACTGACTTATATTAACATGAAAGTCTCAAATCAATTACATAACTAGAGAACAACTCTGGCAGAATAAACATTACGCATGGGAGCTCTGCTCAACCAAACACCTCTAATAAAACTCAAAACTAGATACATATACACAAAAATTCGCCCAGATGAGGCGTGCTCGAGCTTTTCGTCGAATTCCATACGTCTGTATCTTCTCATTCATATTGCACATGCAGTATCCTCTACGCATGCCTTCCCCTGTCAGATGAAAGCTCTTCTCTATCCGTCATTTATGGCTTTCCATTTATGCGGTGAGACGATGTCTCAACTGCCGCCTCACTTTTATGAACTGTCTGAATCAAGATCAGGACGGGCCGCACTCTGAACTTCACCATCTGGAGCTTTGTTGGACGCTTACAGGGAGGACTTGGCAGGCAGACGTGGACACTGATGATAGGGAGCTGACGAGATGACTGGGACAACGTGGGTGCCAAAATATCAAATCAGACCCCCGACTTAGGCTAAACGCCATTTGTGGGTTTTTAATCCCTTTTTCTTGCATTTTGACCAAGGTTCCACTTCCTTAGGGAAACCAACCCCCCTTACAATAATATATGTTAACATTAGGCTCCATGGGGGATAGAGTCCTCCCTGTGAGGCTCTAAGATCTTCAGTAGTTCTAGTCGCCTTCTGCATTGGGCTATGGAGTCAATCTCAAAACATCCTACTAAGGAAATACAGGGTGACAAGCACACTATTCTAAAAATGAAGGAAAAACACATGGGATCCAAAGGAGCTTATTTATGTACATCCTAGACTAATTAATTTTTACACAGTGCTAGGTGAAAGCAAACTTCCACCATAGCCACTCAAGAAACTTCCTAGCTGTGAATTTGTTTATTCTATCAATGATTGATAACAGATACTGCAACCGTGATAGTAGAACGGTAACATTCTTCATATTTCCTTTTAATTTTGAGGTCAGGATAAATCTAGGAGGCTTCAAAACATGAAGGAAATACAACTCCATGTATTCCTCCACAGGCTCATAGGAAAAGCAACAAAATCCAGAAAATTTGCAACAGGTAGCCTAATTTGTCTTGGAGTTGTTCACACCAGGTTGAATGTCTCTGGAAAGTGCAGGTGGGTGAAAGGTCAGTGCAGGCTGACTAATCTCAGGCGATGGCCGCTCACTAGTAAGCTTTGGACAAGAGATAGACTGCCCCTCCAGTTGCTCCTTTTCCTCTTCATGGCTCTTCCAAGGGTCAGATTCATAATCGTCATAAACAGGAATCGTGGGAAATCTATGCTCTTCATCTGAATACTCGTCAAAGTTGGGTGACTGCAGAACTCCCACATCTTGCAAAACAGGGGCGATCTCATGATCCTTCATTTCAATCCCAGGTGAAAACACACAGTGGGAAATCTCGTGAAGGAAAAGAGAAGAATCTTTTTCCACAACAATATGCTCTTTTAATTCTGATACAGCAGATTCATCAGGGGCGGAATATAATGTTGATTTGGCTATGAAATCACCAACACCATCATCATCAGTAGGGTTGTCAAGGACATCTGATTCAAGGACTGGAAAATCCTCTATGCTTCCTTGAAAAGAGAAGCAAGCACAATCTTCCTTCAACTTTTCTATTCTTGCAGAAAGTGATCCCACCAGCTCCATCAACTCAGCCAAAGCATCTTCTTCCTCCTCACAACCTTCATCCTCATAGATTTCATCCTCACAGCTTTCATTGGAAACAACCACACCCTGAACACAGTCTCTACATTCCTCACAACAATTATGACAGATTAACTCAAAGGAATAATACCTTTGGCAATGCTTATTAAAAGTTGCATGAAACTGTTCTATGGAGGAGATGCTAGCAGGGGAAAGGATCAATACCACTCACGGGCATCCCCGTCCAATGAGAACATGAACATCTTCATTAATACATCCTCATGATGTATCTCCCACTGATGCATGAGTTCATGAAACTCATGGAGATGTTGAGCAGGTTTTTCCTCTTTATGTTCTGTAAATATGGGAAAATCATCACCCCACTCATCCACAATAGGGACAACATTAGGAAAACTAGGAACAACAGAAAAATTAAAAGGAGCAAACCTTCGAGCAAGGATTTTTTCCATTTCAAACTAGTGGAGTTGCCAATCAATTCTTTAACCATGGATTCGTCTGGTGAATGATATGTAGAATGAGTGTGTCTAGTCTTTGTTCACCATCAAAGACTAGATTTGATCATCGTGTTCTCCCAGGGGCTATAGTTGTAGCCAGGGGCAGCCACATTGAAACCGTGGAGTCGAGACGGTGGAGTCACCACAGTGAAGTCGCCAGGTGAAAATGAAATCTTCAATGGTTTTGATATCTGATGCACCTTCATAATCAGAAGCTCATTGTCATTCTACCCAGGGAACTATCTTCAATTCATTCCCTAGCAGCAGTGCCAGAAATGTTAGCACCAAAAGTCGCCTTCATATTGCAGAAAAGGCAAGCTCGATACCCATCAGAGTTATATGGTGGATGTTGGTTTGTATGGATGAAGGTCAATGGACAAAACTCAGAATTTGAATGATGTTCAACACAGGACTGGACAGGAAATGCATAGGGATGTGAGGGCCACATTAACTTCAGTTAGGAAATTGAGTTAAAGCGAGAGCAGAGGGAAGACTTAGTGAGAAAGGTGAACGAGACTGCTATGGGCTGTAGAAATTTCAATACAAATTAAGTATTTCCTGCGTTTCTCCTTATCTAACAATTACGCCACTATTAAATACATAATCGCTTCTATTATTATTCTTGCGGAAAATTAAACCACGATCACAACCACAATCACAATGTGAAATATCAATAACACATAACACAGAGGTTTTACCGGGAAAGCGTAAAGCTAAAACCCCCACTATCATATATTATGTATATCATGAATCATGAAACAATCTCATACAAAACTCTAATCCAAGAGCTCTCAGTACAATACAATCGTCTCACACTATCATACACAAATCAGCAAATACATGTGCCAATTCCTGTGTCCAGACAGCTTGCCTCCTCTGCACAAACTCTACAATTCGAATTCTCACAACTGAATTGCAATTGCCTAGTTTGCACATGCTCATAAGCATATCCACTGCATGTGTGATCAAATCACAACCGATAGCCAAACTATCCCTTTCACCTGTTATCTCAACTGGGTCTCCACTGGATCTGACATGCATGTAGTTAACCATGGTGAATCTTCATTTGCATGTGAGTTCACTAATTTACTGAACTCTCACTAGTGCAAGTTTAGTTACAACTAGTACAATTGATCTTAACTCACTTAACTACACTTATAATTCTGTTACAAATCCAACTCACTCAGTTATGAATGAAATAATAGATTAATATTTATTGTCCAATTTATTTAAGGGAAAAGTAAATTAGACACATGTTTCTTGTTGACTTTTCAACATGGGCATCCGACCTTCCAGTAGCTCGGAGATGAAAAACTCGAACTCAAGAGCAATCTTGAGCTCAAGCTCCAGACACTAAAATATGTTGCAAGCAACATAGTTACAGCAACAGGATGATCAAACCTCCATCATCCTGCAACTACAACAACTCGACTGGATCTTCCATGCCCGATCCATTCAATGTAAGAAGGAAAAGATACACAGGGAAATGAGTAAAACTAACCATGATACTGTGATAATCAAAACTCCATTACAACAACATAACAATCCTCAACTTCCTCCTCAATGATCTCATTGAGGAATTTTGTTTTCACATCCATATCATGTATCCTCCACTTCATAACTAAATCAATATAAATAACAGCTCGAATAGAAGCATACTTGGAAACTGGAGCAAATGTCTCCTCGTAGTCTACTCCCTCTTTCTGGGAAAATCGTCTTGCCACAAACCTTGCTTTGAACTTCTATATGCTACCATTTGTAGCATGCTTGATATTTTAGAGCCACCTCAAACTCACAACTAACTTCCCCTATGATCTTGGCACTATGTCTGACACATCATTGCTCATAATAGAGGTGTACTCCTCTACCATGGCATGCTGCCATACCTGATGATCTGTTGCTTCCACAAAAATGGAAGGCTCGGCATCAATAATGATACTCATAATTTCCATATAGTTTGGAAACTTCTTCAGAGGCCTATTCTCTCTCACCACACTCCTAGGAGCCTCACTAGCATCCCTCAATATCTATACTAGCCACATGCATCTCCTGATAGGACCGGAAGGGGATAATTCCTTCTCTCCACTTGAATTCTGAACTATTGAATGTTGTTCATCCTTCGGAGCCTGCTGCTCCTTGTCCTCTGTCCCTGTTGATGACTCATGAGTACTCTTCAATGTCAAGTTATCCTTCAACTTCACATCTCTACTCACAAATGTCTTCATCTGCGTTGGAATAAATATTGTGTAATCATTTGAGGTCTCACTGTACCCCACAAATATACTCATTTGTCCTGAAAGCTCCAACTTTTTCCTCTTCTCCACTGGCACATGGATGTAAAATGGACAACCAAAGATCCTCAAATGTCATATCTTTGGCTTCAACCCTGAGAATGCCTCCTCCAAAGTCTTGTCCCCCAATATCTTGTGAGGAATCCTATATGCACATACATCGATATATTACATGCCTATGCCCATAAAAACATAGGCATCTCCTAATCATGTATCATATCCCTGGAAACATCGATGATGGACCATTTCTTTCTCTCTGCAACCCCATTATGTCGAGGATTGTATGATATTGTAAGCTCCCTCTTGATTCATGACTCCTTGCAAAAATCCTTGAAGTCATTGGAGGTGTACTCTACCCCATTATCTGAACTCAAGACCTTAATATTCATCCTTGTATGGTTCTCTACCTGAGCCTTGAAATCTATGAACCAAGTAAATACCTCATCCTTGGTATTCATAAAGAATATCCAGGTTTTCCTGAAAAAATCATCAATAAAAATCACATAGTATAATGATCCTTGTAATGATTCTACTAACATCGAACCACTCACATATGAATGGATAAGATACAATATCCCCTTGGAACTACTCTTATTGATTGGAAAAGAAACCTTGTAATTATTGCCAAGTGCACACCCTTTGCACACTCCCTACTACTCAATAATGAACTCTGGAAGACCTGTAACAATTTCCCTCAGAATCGACAATTCCCCATAGTGTAGGTGTCCCAACGTCATGTGCCACAACTCACATAGGTTGTGATTATTGTGTACCAAATATTGAACAGGATTTCCCTGCAACCTATATAAAGTGCCCTCTCTAACCCCAACTACCACTACATTGTCTGAGCTATCTTTCTCTGGACCTATGAGTACCTGTCCTCTCTAGAAGGTGACGATAAAACCCCTATCCTACATAGTTGAGACTAAAAGAAAAAATTTCTTCAAACCTAATACATAAAGCACATCATGGGCATATAATCAACCTCCTGACTCAATCTGAAACGTAACAATTCCCTTTCCCTTCACTCCATACCTGGCATCATCACCAAGCTCCACATGAACCTTTGAGTCCTTCTCTGTCAAACTACTAAATAGATCTTGTGCCTCTATCATATGATGAGATGCACCATTTTCCAAGAACAACGCACTCCTCGTTGTTGTGCTAGTAGAAAGGAAAGAAATCATTGAGTAATCCTTCTCAAACTTTGTTGCAAACTCATCAAGTTGCATCTTTGTTGATACTTTTGTCTACGTCTTTTCATTACCCTTCTTCTTCTTCTCCAGACACTGAGATGCATAATTCTCATTCTTATGACATGAGAAGCACTTTATTTTACTCAAGTCCTTCTTCTTATTCCCTGGTTGTGATGATCATCCATCATTGTTACCATTATTACTAGAACTCTTTCCTTTTCCCCCCCTTGTCTTACTAGCAAGAGTCAAGTTATATTCACTACCTCCCTGCTTGTTGCCTTTAAACTCTTCCCGAGTCTCTTCCTGGATGTAATCATCCCAAAGACTCTACCAATCTGGGATATTCTCTCGAGCACAAACTCCTTTGACAAATGGTTCCCATGACTTGGGAATACCATTCAATTCCAAGTTAACGAGCTCTATGTCCTTTGTTTTCTCCCCTATGGTTCCAAGCTCATCACGCACATGTGTGATCCTCATGAGATAGTTGGTAACATTATTTGTTCTAGACTTTTGAACCGATCTAAGTTTATTCCTTAAGATAATCTTCCTATTAATGTTCTTGCTTTGGAATAAACCTACCAAGGCATCAAACATCTCTTTGGTCTTCTTATTCTCCTTTAGGTGAGGGATTATATGATCCTTCACCGAATCTAGGAGGATTCTTTCTCCTTTGATATCCTTCTTGTTGTGAGCATCTAAAGCTATCGGATATGTCAGTGGAGTAACTACTTTATCTACTAAAGGTCATATTCCTTCAACACCAAAGTAACTCTTGCTTTCCAAGATAGGAAGTTGGATGCTCCATCCAATCTATCTTCAACTCTCAATAGTGTTTTTGTCATCCCTAAGACCTGATCAATTTCCCTGGAAATAACCTGTTTCCAAAAAAATTCCCTTGTACTGATCTATCCTCCCTTCAGAGCATGAGCTCTAATACCATGTAGAAATTATTACTACGGAACCTAGGTTCTTTTTTATCTAGTGATTTCCTTACTGCAATCATATTAGCAGCTCACAAAACAATAATACACTACTAAAATATTCAACTCAATATCATGCAGCAGAAGAATAAACTAGGAAACCAAATCAAGCACACATGAACACTAGAATTTTTGGGTAAGTACCCGTAGAAAAAACCCGGAGGGAAAACCAACGCTGAGAATGATTTTATTATGTTCAAATCAAGGTTCCCATAACAGGGATAATGGCCCACTGAGAGAAATACAACTGCAGACTAACCTAGCAAGGGCTGACATGTTGTACAATAATTATGGCACAGTTTTCTAGGAAGTCGCGGCTCTCTCTTCCTTAACCCATGGATATCAATGAATTTCCCACTGTGACCGGCGGATGTCTGTGACTGTCTCCTCTGTGGCCCATGGATGTGTACTGAAAACCTGTATGGAAAGCTTTGTACACTCCAACACTCTCATGTGGCTTCCTTCTATTAAATCCTATATGTGTATGCCTTTGTTCTCTCTTCTCCTTTACCGATATGATCTCTAGATGAAGGTCCTTCTTCACATATCCAATATCTTGAACCACAATCCTTTGTGATCCAATACTCTGTGTCAACTCCCTCAACACATGTCAAGTGTCTTTCTCCTTCACCCTAGCCTTTCTTTTATAATCGTGAGATACAATCTATTTCTAATCTCAAAAGTGATCTATGGTTGAGATTACTTCTCACACCCACCTTTAGATTTAGATTACATGTTGCATGCTAAGTACTTTTAGCATGTCTCATAAATAACTAAATTAACTAATTACATAATTAATTAATAAAAGCAATTTACTTTAATAATTCCTTTAACTAAAGTAAATTAAAGAGTAGAAGGATTTGGATGATTTCCACATGTCTAGACAGATAGACTTGTGTGGAAATACATGTATGATGCTACCACTAACATCAACTCTCTCTCTCTCTCTCTCTCTGTGACCATATCTACCTCTATCTCCCTAACATATACCCCTCTCTCACCCTCATTTTATGTCCACCTCTCTCACTCTCTCTCCTCCAATTTCTCATTGTTTCCATTTTTCCTTCTCTAATCATTTACCCTTCTCTTCTTTCCCCCCTCTTTCTCTACCTTCCTCCCTCTCCCTCCATCTCCTTGTCTCTCCCTCCCTCCATCTATCAGGCCCTCACACAATACCTCCCTCTAGATATCTCTCTCTACCTCCTTCCCTCCCTTAGTCCCTCCCACAATACCTTCCACTGCATTTATCTCTCTCTCTCTCTCTCTCTCTCTCTCTGTGTGTGTGTGTGTGTGTGTGTGTGTGTGTGTGTGTGTGTGTGTGTTTCCATATACCTCTCTCTCTCTCTCTCTCTCTCTCTCTCTCTCTCTCTATGTGTGTGTGTGTGTGTTTCCATATACCTCTCTCTCCTTCCCTCCCTCTCTACCCCCCCCTCACTCTCTCCCCCTCCCTACCACCACCCATATATATCTCTCACACACATCTACCCCTCTCTCCCATTCACTCCCTTTCCACCTCTCTCACTCTCTCTCTCCAACCCTTTCTCCCTCTTCCCCTCTATAACCATATACCCTTCTCTTATTCCCCCACTCTCTCTCTCCACTTTCATCCCTCTCCCTCCATCTTTTCTCTCTCTTTGCCCCTCCTTCAATCCCTACCACAATACCTCTCTCTCTCTCTCTCTCTCTCTCTCTCTCTCTCTCACACACACACACACACACACACACACAC
>SNQJ01S0004237.1:123436-147305 GCA_010110895.2 Picea sitchensis
ATAATATTATTTCTATTAACATATGATGAAGATACAATTTTATATAAATTTGATGTTGAATATACTATTAATATATTAATTGTGTCAATTTTTTTATATTGAAACAAACCAATAATCCATAAAAATGAATGTTTACATAGTAACTTGGTGAAGAGTCTTCTAATCCTAATCACAGGTTTGATGACCATTAGGCATCAAGCATAAAACAAATTAATTGTAATATCTACTAATGTGGTCTCTAATTTCATATTGTGGTCTCTAGTTTCATATTGTTTGATCTTCTCTTAAATCAAACCAGAAATGTCTTCTTGAATGATTTGATCATTTTAGAATGTAAAAAAAATTAATAAATTTCTTATATTTAAATTGGATGGATCATATGAGAGTAATTTCATTTTAAGAAGAGTGTTTTAATTATAATTGCAACAAGATTATGAATATTCTACATTTTATTTAAGAATTTGTGCTTTTTACTTAAGAAATTGTGCTCATGAAAAACCAATAATTTTTACAATTAATAATATTCAAATATTACACTTAAGAATACTTTAAAAGAGTGTTTTAATAAAAAAAAATAACTAATAAAGTATTAAATAAAAATTAATAATAACATAATATTCAAAAATTGTGGTTTTTACTTAAGAAATTGTGCCCTTGAAAAACCAATAATTGTTACAATTAATAATACTCAATCATTACAATTAAGAATACTTAAAAAGAGTGTTGCAATAAAAAAATAATTGATAAAGTGTTAAAAAATCATTAATAATAACATAATATTCAAAATCACAAATACGGTTATAATAATAATAATAATAATAATAATATATTTTTAAGGTCACAACCAAGTCAAACACTAAATTGGTGTATGAGACCCCTTTCGTCCAGTGATTTGACTGATAAAGTCTACGGAGGTATACATACCCTACCCCCCTCTAAATTCGAACTTGTGATCTTTGGTATACATACTGGTATAGCATTAAAAAAGTTTGGGACTTCCTAAATCTTACCAATTACATGATAATAAAGACACTTATTTTTTTAAATGCATCTCTCAATCAAATCATAATGTAAACATAGATTGTATGTACATCATATCTTAATAAAATGCAACACTTGAAAACAAAGAATGATGTATATCATTTTCCAAAGAAGAGATGCATATCATTTTCCAAATTTAATCTTGGGAATCTTACAAACAGACCACCTGGTGACTAAATAGCTACGCATACAATAGCATCCAAATTTTATTTTCAATATCTATAATGGAAAAAAAAAGGCACGGGAGATATCTATTAGTGTAATATTGTAAGTAAATGCAGTAAAATGACGCATTAGTGTAATATTGTTAGTAAATGCAATAAAATGATGCACAACATATTTTAAGAACAAACTTTAAGAGCGTGGTAATCCATGCTTTTAGTGAATGAAAAGACTTACAACATATATTAATATTGAAAATTAATCAGTAAAGAAAACTGCCTAATTCACCAAACCAGTTTTCAACCTAATTTATCTATGAAAATATGACCGTTGCAAATCTAGAACCCATAGTTACAATCCACAGTTGCAGAACACTCTCAAGCAGACCCTTAAAAGACAACCTAGTAGTTTTATGAAAAAATGACCACCGCAAACCCAAAATGGAGAGAAAAATGACCACCACAAATCCAAAATGGAGAGTGACAACCCATAGTTTCAAAACACTCTAAGCAAACCCAAGAGTGACATCCCACAATTGCATAACACTCTCAAGGAGACCCTTCAAAACGAATCAAAGAATAGAATAAAAATTGGAGGAAAGTGTTTATGTACCTCTAGTTTGATGCTACAAAGAATACAGAGGAAGATACAGTTGCATGACAGCATTACCACCATGGATATCAGCATCCAGTTGTTCCACCAATCTACTACCATGCTTTCTCTATTGATCGAACCTCCTCAGATAATAATCGAGCATTGTTAGGATATTTAGACACTTAGCATTTAGTTAAGATCTACTTTGTATAATGCGTCGATTAGGTAAAAGTGTGTTTCTTTAGTATGCATTTGTAGTTAGGAAATCCGATGGTCATGATATGTTCCCGCATAGAGTGATCTGACAGTTCATATTCTCCGCAATCTTAATGGTTACATTGATATGTGGCTTAAAACTCGATTGGTCCATAATCTCTATTTAAAGAGCATGGAGTCTCATTTGTCGATGATCGATTGTAAGAAACTCTCTTGTAAAATCTCTATGTAATATTTTTCTTTTGCATTAATAAACTGCTCCAAGTGGTCGTGTTGGATGGGGTCGTGGATGTTTCCCCGTAGGGGTTTTACCACGTCAAAGCATCGGTGTGTTGATCTTTGATCTAGTTGTGTGAGTGGTTATTGAAGGTTTATGTCCTCTATTGGAATACCTTTGTTGTCGAACATGGCATCATAGCTTGTTTGAAGACCCGCTCACATTGTAGATAGAGATTGTGAAGACGAAATTCCTCATTTCTGGTTTCTTCCATTTCCGTACATTTCTGGGCTAAGAGGAATATTTCATTGCGTCTGGAGCGCTTATTTCAATCAAGAACATTTTTCATTTCACTCAAAAAGGTTTCTATTTTCCCAATATACGGCCATTTCAAACAGATCTAGAGGTATAAAGCTTGAATACACCCTTTTTAATTTTTTATAGAGTATTATTTTGGTTTTATATTGTTTGTTTTCAAGTTGCTACTCTTTTAGATATGCATATTCTCTTTGCCTCTTGCCTTGTGCGATCTCGGAAAATCAAAAATAGATAGGAAAATGTGCAATTTCCCGGGCAACCGAGATCTAACCCTTGTTGTCATCGAGAAGCGAAAATAAATTATTGTGTGAAAGAGTTTTTATGTGCCCAATATCTAAGGTTGTCTTCAACAACAACAACCCCAATCCTCCTGCTAAACAATACGATATGTTTTTCTAGCTCGTTTGGTTAAAATTTGCCTTATTAAGTAAGAGGTATTGAGTTCAAGCCTCTCTTTTTGTTACTTGTTTTGAAAAAGTTCATGCTCTATTGTAAAGTGTATTTCACTTCAAGTATAAAAGTGAAACACTTTAAGTAGCTTTAATATTTTATTTTATAGTTATTTATTTTACATGTAACTTTCTTTTATAAAGTAACTTCATTGTAAAAGTGATCCCCACTTCTTTTTATAAAAGTGGGTCACTTCATAAAGCAACTTATTTGTAAAACTGAGGTTATTTTGAGGGGTATCACCACCATGTGGTTCTTTGGTTATCGTTTATGCATTTTTTTAAAGGGCATAACTTTCACATCTGAAGTCTGTTTTCAGTGTTGTTTTTTTTAAATCGCCTAATTTTTCAAGATCTTTCCATCCAGATCATCATTTTCAGTTTTTAAATCTGTATTATCTATATATTTAATATAGATTATTCTAGTAATATTTTTCTTACCAACACCAACTACTTCCAATGGAAATCCTATATGGAGGATTTATTAAGAAGTAAAGGCTTGTATCGAATTACCTTGGGAATGGAAAAAGAACCCATTGATGTTGATAAGATATCCAAATGGGATAATAGGAGTGACGAAGCACGTGGAGTGATCAGAATGTCCATCTCTCCTGATTTAAGGTTCCACCTTCAAGAAATTGATGACCCCGATGAAGCTTGGGAAAAGCTTGACTCTCTATTTTGTAAACACAATATTATTTGAGCACATCAGTTAGAAAATCAAATACTGAATTTAAGTCTATATGATTTTTCTTGCATTGAAAACTATCTATCTAAGTTTAAAACACTCAGAATTTTATGTGAAGAATGTCAAATAAAGTTGGAGGAAGAGCATTGCATCTATATTATTTTTTCTAAGCTAGATAGTGCATATTATTTGTTTGTATCTACCTTTTATGCCATGAGAGAGGCTCTATGGAAAGCTTATCAAAAACCCACTCTTGAGTCATTTTGGGATGTTTTGATTGGAGAGCAAGATAAGCTTGTACAACTTGGAGTGATCGGTACTATAGGTACCTCCAACAAAGCCTTAGTCGCCCAGTAGAAATTTAAACCCAAGAATCCCAATAAGCAACATACTCGTCACAACAACAAGCAACATAAGGGTCCCAGCCCCACTCAGACAATTTTAGTTCCTAATGGTGACAAAGGAGAAAACTCTAAAAATAAGAAGACCGATAGACATTGCAACTTTTGTGAAAAAAATGGTTATGATGAGTCCAAATGTTTCAAGAAGATGGAAGCTTTAGAAGCAACGATGAAGAAGCACAACATCTTTATTCACTCTACTTATTCTTCTTCTTCTCATGGACATGCACTTTCTGCTTTTGGTTTCTCCTTCAATGCAACTTCTACTTCTTCTTTTGATGAGTGAACCCCGTCCCTTAAAATTCTACTTGGGGTTTGGGTGTGTTACAACTTTTATGGCCACTAGATGGAATTCCTTCTCCACCTATCCAAGATCTTGAATCATTGTCCTTTGTGATCTAACCCTCTCTTCACCAATACTTGGATGAAATCTCTTCACCCAACCTATGAGATATCATCACTCTAGTGTAAGCAAAATTCCTTTTCTCCTACACTCCTCACACTAGCAAAAGTCCTTCTTTGTTATCCTCAACCTTGGTCTCTCACCAAAGTGACTTTCTCTCAAAGTCTATCACAAGTGTATCTCACACAAGTCTCGACTGTGTCGACTCCCTCAACACAAGTGTCTTCCTGCTTCACCCTAGTCTGGCTTTTATAATCATGAGTTGCAATCTATTCTAATCTCCAAAGTTATCTACGGTTGAGATTACTTATCACACTCACTTAAGATTTAGATTACATGTTGCATGCTAAGCATGTTCCTTAAATAACTCAATTCACTAATAAAAATCATTTTTACTTTAATTAATTCATTTTAACTAAAGTAAACTCAAGACCAGAAGAATTTCGACGACTTCCACATGCTAGACACATGCCGATGAGGAAGTACATGTTTGATGCTACCACTAACATCAACACTCCCTCTTAGTGAAGAAGGTACTTCTCCCACATGGAGTGGGGTCAATCTTCGCTACCAAATATGCTACCATGTTTTCTCGCCAATACACTTGATTGGATTCTCCCTCTGACACAGAAGTTATCCCTTCCATCATAATTTGACCTATCTCGGAAGACTCACTACCTCTGAACATGCTCCTAGAAGTCTCCTTCTCCTGAGCATCCTGCATGATCATCTCGTACCATGACTCTTTGACAGACTTGGAAGGTTGTTCCTTCCCATATGAACCTAAAGACTAACTCCCTCTGAGTTTCTCAACCATTGAATCTACCTGCTCCTTGTTCACTATCACTCTACTACTATCCATTGCTCACATAGGATGGCCCTTTATCCTATACAAGTTTCTCTCTCTAAATCCAAATATAGTTTCTTTATCTCAGCTCAATCCTATGGGATTGATCAACGTATTTCCATACTTGAATGCTATGTCAAATACCTTCTTGTCAATCACTAAAACTAAGATCATACTCTTGTTGAGTTCTGACACCCATAGCACATTTTTCACTCTCAATGTGCTTCCTGACTCCAACTTGAATGGTATTGTTCCAGATCCCTTCACTGCATGCTTGATCCACATACCAAATTCCACATTCATATCTATGTCAAACTCTGTGAATCTCTCAAACACCTTGTGTGCACTTATCATATGACATGTGGCTCCACTATCTATCAACCATGCATCAGTTGATATGATTCCCAAGGAATTCTGGGAAATAAGTAATAACTTTTTCTATTCAAACTTATTTCAAAACCTGTCCATTTGAGTCTTTGTCGTCATAACTACCTCTAGTTGACCACCCTTCTTCCTGTGTGAACATTGACCTACATAATTTCCAAACTTGTGACATGCAAAGCATTTGAATTTTCTCATGCCCTTCTTCTTCTTTCCATCTTGAGCAATAGAATCTCCATTGGTGATCTTACTGAACTTTCCCTTCCTTGCCTGGCTGGAAAGAGAAAGGTTCTCATCATGGATACTCTTCAGACCATCCCTAGACTCTAATCGAGTCTCCTCTTGAATACAATCAATCCATAGTCTATCAAATCCTGGCACTATCTCTTGTCCACAGACCCCCTGCACAAAAGGTTCCCAAGACTTGGGAAGACCTCTCAACGCTACATTCACCAACTCAACATCATGTATTGTCTTTCCAATGGTTGTCAATAAATGAGAGACACTTCCACACTAATCCTAGCAGAAGAGAAGAAGAATTTAATCAATAACATAAGAGACACAAGCAATCACACAGTACACAGATATTTTACCCTGGAAAACCATAAACTGGGAAAACCAACATTCCTTTAGCATTCTTCTCTCTTGTTGTCTTATTCAATATGAATAATATATTACATGTCTAACCTTTTTCCACACCTAAGACACAATCGAAATCATACCCTCTTGCATGCGCAAGAAAAACCCTTTAGCCAATCTAGCTTACATCTACATTACCAGAAACCTACGATTTACTCATTCATTAGCATTTAAGGATTTACAACACACCCCTTTATAGGATTTACAACAGGAAAACCCTAAATATTGGCACCCAAAAATAGTTACAGATCCATGTAGATCATTAGCTACAAATCCCAAAAATATTTTCATTCTGTTACAGTCGACTCCAAGTCAGAATACCAATCGGCCTTCATTCGATCTCTAGTCGATTATCTCACGCCCGCACTTCGACCTCTTGTTGGTTGACTTGTCATTGATATCTTTCACTTTGACTTTACCCAGTCGACTACCTCGATCTTTGACTTGTTTTCGATCCACCTCGACCTTCGACCGTCAGTCGATCTACCTCGAATATACTTTCACTTCAAAGAATATAACAACCCAACATCCTCCCACTTGTTGTCTTCTTTGCTGAAACGGGAGATTTATGAACTTTCATTCACAGACCAAGGGCAACAATGCCCATTTCCTCTATATACTAAGAGAACTTCATAGCACTCACAGACTTGGTCAATGAATCTGTTATGTTTTCCAACGTGTCTACTTTCTCCAGTAGCACCTTATTACTTTCCACCATATCTCTTACGAAATGGTATTGTACATCAATGTGCTTAGTCTTCGAATGATAAGCAGGATTCTTTGCCATAAATATTGTGTTTTGACTGTCTCACCTTCATAGCTCTCTGCTCAAACCTAATTCCTGAACACAGCCTTTGCATCCATACTTCTTCTTTTCTTCCATGAGTGGCCACCATGTATTCAGCCTCTGTTGTTGACAAGGATACGACCGCATGTTGCTTACTCATCCAGCTTATTGCTCCACCGAACATCCTGAAATATATTTGTTGGTCGACCTCTATCAATCCAGATCTCCATCCCAGTCAACATCGACAAATCCATGTACATCTACTTACCACTGTCACCTCCAGGTCTTCCTTGGTAGCATATATCATAGTCCTTCTTACCGCACAAATACCTGAATAGTCTCTTGACAGAAGTCCAGTGCTCCTTTCCAGGTGTCAACAAGTACCTTCTCAACACTCCCACTACATGGGAAATGTCTAGTCGAGTGAAAAACATCGCATACATTAGACTCCCAACAACACTTTCATAGGGAACATGTGCCATGTCCTCTATTTCTTTTTATGTCTTTGGACACTACTCAGCATTAAGCCTTGCTCCCACAAAAATTGGCACCTTCATCGATTTGCAATCCTGCATGTTGAACGGTTTCATAATTGTTTCAATATACTTCAAATGATTCAACCAAATATTTCTAGCGGCTTGATCTCTCTTAATCTCCATTCCCAAAATGAATTTAGCTACATCGATATCCTTCATGTCAAACTTAGAGGATAGTTTCTTCTTCACCTCTTTTATTGCATCCATGTTGTTTCCAATTAGAAACATGTCATCAACATACAAAGATACATATATGAAACACCCACCTTATTCCTTGGAATATATGTAGTGATCATCTTTTCTTCTCACAAATACCAAACTAAGGATGTATGTATCGAACTTCTAGTACCACATTTTTGGCGATTTCTTTAGACCGTAGAGGGATATTTTCAGTTTGCACACCAACTCTTGCTTTCCCTTTACTACAAATCCTTCAAGATATTTCATGTAGATTTCTTCTTCCAGGTCCCCGTGTAGGAACGTTGTCTTCACATCCATATGTTCTATTTCCATATCTAATCTTGTGTCCAGATACATTAGTACTCTAATGGAAGTTAGTTTTTCAATAGGGCAAAATATCTCACCAAAGTCGAATCCCTCGACTTGGGAATAACCTTTCGCTACCAGTCGAGTTTTGAACTTCTCGACTTGTCCTGCGACATTCATCTTCTTATTGAATACCCATTTTCTATCGACGGGATTTCTTCCACTAGATAACTTGACTAAATATCATGTCTCATTATTGTGTAAGGATTCCATCTCTTTGACCATGGCGTCCTTCCAGAGTTTACCCTCTACCGAGATGACTACCTCACCAACCGACTTGGTCTCATTGTCGATGGAAGTTAGAAAAAATGTGGAACAGAAGTCGAGTGGAGTATACCTTTCAACTAGTTTTCTTATTCTTTCTGACCTCCTTACCACTGAAGTCTTTTGTTCCACATATTCCTCAAATTCATTCGACTCATATGAATCATCTTCTTCATTCCTCAATTTAAACCGCACCATCTCAGTATTATTCTCGGTATGAACAACTTCTTTAGGCTCGGACTTACCTTTGAATTCTCTGAAGACCACATCTTGACTGTACACTTTTCTCCTTGATGCAGGATCCCAGAGCTTATATCCTTTCATTCCTTATTATATCCAATCAAAATACATTTGACTGCCTTCTTTTCTAGCTTGCTCCTCTTCTCCTTGGGAACATGCACAAAATCATCACAGCCAAATACTTTGATATGTGCCACCGAATCCTTCTTACCAAACCATACCTCATGTGGAATTGTGTCGACTAGCACAGACGAAGGAGATATATTCACCAGATAGATTGCAGTGTCGACTTCCTCCGCCCAGAATTCTTGTGTGAGCCCAGCACCACTGAGCATGCTCCTTGCCTTATCCATCAACATTTTGTTCATTCTCTTGGAAACTCCATTTTGTTTTGGGGTATATGGTGTGGTATTTTGGCGTGTTATGCCACATTACTTATAGAACTTATCAAATTCTTTTCCACAAAATTCACCATTGTTGTCGATCCTCGGCACTTTAATCCTTTTCTCTATCTCGTTTTCCACAAGAGCTTTAAACTCCTTAAATCTCTCAAAACCCTTTGATTTCTTCCTCAGGAAATATATCCATGTCTTCTTGGAAAAATCATCTATGAAGGAGACATAATGCAGGGATCCACCAAGTGAAGGCATTGTAACCGGTCCAAACACATCACTATGCACCAGATCTAGAATCTCACTTTCCCTTGTCGCTCCAGATGGAAACTTCACTCGGATTTGTTTTCCATATATGCAATGTTCACAAAAGTAGACCTCTAAACCACATTTAGGAAACCCTTCGACCATACCTTTTTTGTGCATATCTCGAAGTCATTTTTCTCCAATGTGTCCCATCCTCCCATGCCATAGCCTGGACAGGTCGATTTTATCATGTCTTGTCGATTCGGTTTGAACCGACTTAGCTCGAGTCAAGTCAAGTTGTATCGACGTCAAGTCAATTCGATTCGCAATCGAATCTATATCATGAGCAACAAGTTTTTTGCATCCAGTCAAGTCGAAATTCTCTAATAACTTGTATAGGGTACCAATCTGAACTCCTTTCATTAAGGCCATCACACCTCTGACCATATTGCACGAATCCTTCCGAAATAAATTATGCACACCCGCATCACTCATCTTGCTGAAAAATATCAAGTTTCTTTCCAAACCTGGAATGTGTAGCACATCTGGAAGGGTTCTTTTCCTCCCATCCTGCAGTATCATTTGAACTCTTCCTCATCCGACAATTTTGGTTTTCAATTCATCCCCCAAGAACACATCACCTCCATCATATCGTTCATATTCATATAACCATTCTTTATGTGGTGTCATATGATAGGATTATCATGAGTCGATCAACCAAACATATTGATCCGGTTGTGTAGTGGTCGACGCCAGGTACACACCACCTCCCTTTTCTAGGGTCGTCTTTCTCTTATTCGATTGCTTCTCATCGGATCCAACACTAAAAAAATTTGCCTTCGACTTACAGTCTTTTTTATAATGCCCAGCTTTACCGCATTTCTATCATTTTCTTGTCGACTTAACCGGGGATTTTGATTTACCCTTCGACTTGGAATTTCTACCGGAGAATTTTCCTTTATCTGTTTCAACTGGTCGACCTCTCATCGCTAAAGCATATTTGTTCGATCCTTCCATGTTCTTCCTTTTCATTTCTTCTGACAGCCAAGAAGCAACCACGTCTTCTAGCGTTAGTTTGGTTGTATTTCTCCCTATAGCCACAACTAAGTTATCTCAGGAGTTTCGCAAAGAACATAATAGGATTATACACTTTTTCTCATCAGTGATATTAATATCCATGGACGATAATTGGATTAACACGGTATTAAATGTTCAGTCACTGAGATACCATCACTCATCCTCAGAATATACAGTTTATTTATGAGAAACAACTTATTTACCAGAGATTTTGATTGGTATAAGCTTCCCAACTTGTCCTGTAATTTCTTGGTTGAATCTTCACATGAGACATTCAGCAATATTGAATCTGCAAGACAAAGTTGAATCGTACTTCTTGCTCTTCTTTCGAGTTTCTCTCATTCTTCCATTGACATGCCTGTTGATTGGGTACCTAGATAGACCAATGTCCATTGTTCTCGATCTACAAGAAGATATTCCATTTTAAGCTTCGAAATCTCAAAATTTTGGCCATTTAATTTTTCTATCTCTATTATGGAACTACTCGCCATTCTTTACAATGATCTTTAACACAATTTATGACTTACAACTTTTACAATACCAAGGGTTTAGTTCTCAAAATCAAGATTGGTAAATCATGATCTGATACACCCGCCAAAGCATAACACGGCTCTGATAACTCTGTCAGGGCATACCTAAGCTTTGATACCACATGTCAGGAAATGAGAGACACTTCCACACTAATCCTAGCAGAAGAGAAGAAGAATTTAATCAAGAATGTAAATGACACAAGAAATCACACAGTACACAGATATTTTACCCTGGAAACCCTAAATCGGGAAAACCAGCATTCATTGAGTGTTATGTTGTCTTGTTGTATTATTCAATCTGAATAAAAGGTTACATGTCTAAACTTGATCCACACCTAAGACACAATCGGCATCATACCCTCTTTCCTGTGCAAGACCAACCCTACAGCCAATCTGGCTTACATCTACATCACAATCAACCTACAATTTACTAATTCATTAGCCTTTACGGCCTTACAACATTCCTATTTATAAGCTTTACAAAAGAAAAAACCCTAAATATTAGCGCCCAAAAATGGTTACAAATCATTGGCTACAAATATTGCAAATCTCAGTATTATGTTACAGTCGACTCCAAGTCGACTCCAAGTCGAATTGCTAAGAGACTATTTGTCGGCCTTCATTTGATCTCTAGTCGGTCATCTCACGCCCGCACTTCGAACTCTTTTAGTTTGAATTGGCATCGATATCTTCGAATTCAACTTTACCTGGTCGACTACCTCGACCTTCGACTTGTTGTTGATCCACCTCGACCTTCGACCGTCAGTCGATCTACCTAGACTAGACTTTCAGTGCAAAGAATATAACAACCCAACAATGGTTGCAAGTTGATATCGGATCTGTGTAATCTTCGTAATATAGTTCACAACGATGTCCTCACTGGACATCCTAACAACTTGAAGTTGGTGTTTCGGATGTAGCAACCTTCATGTATTCTTGTTTTGTATATAGACTCATTAAAGCATCATACATTTCCTTAGCATATTTCTTCTCAACAATGTGTAGTATCAAGTGATCATTTACAGATTCTAGAAACACCCGCTTGGCCTTCATTTCCTTCTTCTTTTGAGTTGTCAATTCCTGTGGATCAGTAGGAATTGCAACCATATCCTCGACATACTCTCTGAAGTCACTCTCCTCCAACAAAAAAAGAATTGTTTCCTTGGACACCTGGAATTTGGTTTCCCCTTCCAATCCATCCTCAATATTCAATGTGTTCACCATGGTGTCTCAAGGGATGACTCCCTCTCTCCTTCAAAGCCTCGACTCCAATATCTGATCTGATAACCCTCTACTGAAACTACCCTTGTGTTGTCCTATACGACCATGTACGTGACTGTCAATATTTTGACCTGAGTATGTACACGACTGTCACCATTGTGACCCAAGTATGTACGCGACTATCACCATTGTGACCCATGTACATCTTTGTACACTTGAAAAAACCTTGTTCTACCTCATTTCTATAGCTTCCTTGAAATTTATCCTTTGATTTTTTCCTCTTGGTTATAGATATTCTTGCAAATGCTGAGATATGTGCTCTTGGTTTCATTCCTTCGTATCCCTAGCTCTGATACCATGTTTATTTTACCACTTCAACCCAGCACCCGACAGTTATCTCAAAATAAAATCACTTTATCTACTAAAATCATAGTTGTGTAATCAACTAAACATGCAGTGGAAGAATAAACTAGGAAACCAAAATCTCACACATAAGACACCAATATATTCGGGTAAAATACCCTTGGAAAAATCCCAGAGGGAAAACTAGTTCCAATATTCTTTTATTAAGGTCAAATMGGGGCTCCTATAACAAGGAAAATGGTCCACTAAGAGAATATACACTACAGACAAAACTGGAAATTCTTGTGTTGTTGTACGATCCTGTACCAGCACGTTTCCTGAGGTATACAGGATTTTCCTTCAGAAAACCCATGTATGTATGTGATTGTCTCCAATAATACCCACATATACATATGGAAAACCCGTACCTAAACTTTTGTACAATGCTACCCTTTTCTCTAAAACCCACCTGCAACTGCCTTTGCTCTCTTTTCTCCTTGACCTGTATGACCTCTAGATGGAAGTCCTTCTTGAAGTATCCAAGATCTTGAATCATTTTCATTTGTGATCCAACCCTCTCTTCACCAATATTTGGATGAAATATCTTCACCCAACCTGTGATATCTCCTCACTCTAGTGTAAGTAAAAGTCCTTCTTTGTTCGTACACTCCTCACACTAGAAAAATTCCTTCTTTTCTATCCTCAACCTTGGTCTCTCACCAAAGTGACTTCCTCTCAAATTCTCTCACAAGTGTATCTCACACAAGTTATGATTGTGTCAACTCCCTCAACACAAGTATCTTCCTACTTCACCCTAGCCTTGCTTTTATAATCATGAGTTTCAATCTATTTCTAATCTCCAAAGTGATCTATGGTTTAGATTACTTCTCACACTCACACTCACTTAAGATTTAGATTACATGTTGCATGCTAAGCATGTTCCTTAAATAAATAAATTCAATAATGTTGGACACACCCACCACACTGAGAGGGGGGTTGAATCAGTGTGAGGATATTCTTACAACTTCTTACAAAAATTTAGTTAGCCATCACCATTCACAACATCATTACTCATTACTTCTATTCACTCTTAGTTGCTTCCATGTAAACATGTCACAATGAAATATAATAACAATAAAGAACTATTCATTATCACAATAAAGAACACAATGAACACCAGATATATGTATAAGTTTATTTTGTATGACGGACTATAATCCTTGGGGTTTATCAGCACCAACTCAAAGAAATATCAAATCTCAATGCAAGACCTAGCCTGCAGATCTTAGCACCAACTAAGAAGAGGAATCCAATCCTCAAGTACAAGACCGAGCTTGTAGACAGAAAGCAATTTGTAAAACTATACCAACAATCTATACCAATACAAGTGCATCAATTGTGCACAACACAACCTATCATAGTAGTCTATCACCTCAACATGTCTCATCAATCTCATCATCCAAATATTATCTACTCACAAAGATCAATCATGAAGTCAACTCTCAACCATATCCACAATATCACCAAGTTAGCCAACAAGATACCTCTAGAAATACACCATACTATCCATAAACCAAATACCACAAACCCTTACACAAGACCATGTGCCAAACCTGTAACTCTATAATAGACCCGGTGTATGTGATCATAGACTTGCAAACCTTCATTAACTTCAACAACAAGAGACTAGGATTTTCATCAAACTTTACTCTAGTCTCACGTGACTAATTTTGGATTATTCAACAACCCTAACTTGCAACAATCATAACTTTGTACTTGTAATGAATAAAGGTATTAAAATGCTACACAATGTTCGTCAGTGTCTTTTCTACAATTCCTCCAGGTTTCACTGCTTGGAACCTCTTTGAAAAGGAGTTATAGCAAAAATGGAAAACCTTGCTGAATTCTAGCTTATTCTAGAGAGAGAAATTGTATAGCATTCCATGCGCGAAATATTTTCTATATGGATCTGAAAATGGTAAAAAAACATATTAAAAATTGTACTCTAACCAAATCATTTGGTCTCACTAAATTTGGATCTGTTATGAAGAAGTTGTGACGTTTTTACCCGGAACACCTTTTTTAGACTAGTTTCGAGACTAGCCACAAACCCTATGTTCCAGAAAGTGTAACTACCAAACTACAACGACCCAAAAGCAGATATTTTAATCATGGTTACTTGGATAATTTTTCTCAATAGCCTCCATATTTCACTCTCTGATTCATTCTAGAAAAAAAATTATTACAAAAATAGTGAGATGACATGTAAATAACATACCTTAGAAAGCATCATCAAAAGACTTTATCCTCCCTTGAATTTTGGCCTTCTTTACTTCACCTTCCCTCTTAAATTTGCCTTATATCTCCTTTGGTTACTGTATTCACTTGTAGATATTCAATATTCTCAATGGATTTCTAATGGGAGACCCTTTCTCTCTTATTTATACTCTCTAAGTGGCTTCCTCTAGAAGTATCCACTTAACCACTTTGTCCACTTAGCCACTTTGTCCACTTAACCAACTTTGTCCACTTGGCTACTTTGTCCACTTAACCACTATCCACAAATAGTAAACTCTCCAATTCTAGTTGCAACTAATTTATTTTTAATTGTTTTTTTGTTGCAACCACTTAACCCATGACTAACCACTTTGACTGGTCAACTTCTTCTAGGAGCTTCTGGAATAATTTGACTTCTTTGACCTTCTAGGGGCTTCTAGATAACTCATGAGAGTTATCCAACTTCACATGACCATAACTCTCTAACCGTGAAGATTTATGTGGTGTTCCACATATCATCGGAAACATCATGACATATACTATCCATATGGAATAATTTCTCCTGGAAATTCATTGATATTGATTACATTATTCCTTAATCAAACTTGGGTTCCCTAACAACATTTTTGGGATAATCAACCACCTAACCATTTGAAATTCACAAAGCACCTTCCTGTGAGGGATTTCACCATAAGGGGACCACTTTGAGAAATTTATCCAAGAGCGTCTTCCCGTGAGAGCTTTCACCATAAGGGGACCAGTTTGAGAACTTTATCTAAGGGTGTCTTCTTGTGAGGGCTTTCACCATAAGGGGACCACTTTGTAGTTTATCCATTTGGTTCCTCCTATCAACCATGACATCAAATCAATTATATAAATCCATTTAATATCAATACCTCATTATAACACCACTTGACATCAACCTTTTGACAACAATTACAGCAATGACCATATAACCAATAACCAATATATCAATTATACAAACACATCACTATGACAATACTTGACATCAACCCTTTGACATCAATGACAACATAGTACAACAACTAATAAAAAAACACTTTTACTTTAATTAATTCCTTTTAACTAAAGTAAATTCAATACTAGAATACTTTCGACAACTTCCACATGATAGACACATGCCAATGCGGAAGTACATGTCTAATGCTACCACTAACATCAATAGAACTGATGTGGCCACACAAGGAAACACCACGTGTATAGGGTGACCAATCAAAGGCCTCCATGTACTGGTAAAAATGGAAATGGCCAAAAGGATGTTTCATGTACAAAGGAGGTTCATTGACCAAGAAAGGCTATGTAACAGTTTCTTGGGTCATTTGGCCTCCAAGGAAAGAAGGAGGGGTTCATTGAGCATAAAGCTTCTATAATTGTAGAGTCCTTTGGTCCTCTAATTAACCATGAAAGGTATTAAAGTCGAAGGCACATAAGAAGGGGTTTTATGGGGGTTCTAGAGGTTCCACTTGGAGAGTGTGTTGGTTCATGTTGAGGGGACCTAGTATTGAGGTGAGGAAGAGATTCAACCTTCTATCTACAAAGAAGAATCTAATATTTCCACTTGAAGGCCTGTCAAATATTTTTAGTTCGACACTTTGTAGCAAAAGAGGCCTGTCAAATATTTTTAGTTCGACACTTTGTAATCAATGATAGTTGGTTATTTCAAGCATATAAAACCAAATTGGGAAGTTTCCCACACTACACCAGAGAAAGAGGACACAATGTTTTGATTGACTATGAAGGGGGCCTAGTTTATGTGTAGAAAGGGATAAGTCATCCCAATGTTTACAGTTTCTGCAAAATCCAAGATTCCATAACAAAAGGAAAAACTTATTGTTGTGTCTACAATAAAAGATTACCTATATTTTGGATATTGAGTCTTTATTTCAAATAAAAGTAGCCATTGTTGAAATTGTTTGGTCACAAACTATGTTGTACACGTGTATCACTTGCTAAGTGTATCAAGAGTATATTTTCTGTATCCACTCTTTACGTCGCTAGAATAATAGTAATAGAGCTATAAGTGATACCAATTTTTTATCTAGTGTTTCATGAGAATCTTTGGAGCCAAGCAAGCCTCCTCTTCGATGTTGGTTTTCCTATTTTGGTTTCCAAGGTAAATCTTTTGTGTTTTATGGTGTGTGATTGCATGCCTTTGTCATTTTGTATTCATTATCTAAACACATGATAATATTTGAAGATGGAAATAACACAATCATGAGATAATTATATAGCCACATTGTATGATAATACACTGCAAGAATTTGTCAAAACATAGCACAACAAGGTGAACTAAGCCAGCACAATATGAGCATTTAAATTCTACATTAAAATTTGAAATACATCCATGTTGGTGTGATCCAGGAGCCTTAAAAGATGGTCTAGAGGACTTATCATTGCTCCAATAGTTCCCTACTGATCCCAGAAGATGGAAAAGACCAAATTTTTTAAGTCTCCAAATCTCGACAAAAATGACATCATGACGAAGAGTGTGTCGCCAGGTTTCCAACAGCATGAACGGTGCATCAAACAGAGCTACGGATCAAAAGATATGCTCAATCAAATATCATGGGTTGACCAAGTCAAGTCAAAGAGGTGAGTCAACAGGAACTGTACAAGTGACGTCAGTATGACCTGTGGCAACCCCACAGGCTGCCACATGTCAAGAAGATTCGGCATTTTTAGACCCCCTTCAGCCTATAAACAATGTCATGTGACGTCGTATGAACACCACGTGGTAGTACGGTGACCGACATGGTAGGTACAGTGAGCATCCAGTGGAAGATGATGTGTTGATTGTGTCAGCGAGAGATGTGGTACGAATAGTGTATCAGATGCTTCCACGTGGTCCAGTCATGGGCTACCATGTGGCAGCCTGCAAATGCCCAATGTGGGTTGGAAAACAATCAAACAAAAAATATATATACATAAAAGACCGATCCTGTCAGCGACCCCATTCTTCATTGACCGTATCACCTAAATCCGACAATATCCAAACCATCGACGGCAACGAACCAACAACACATTTAAAGTGGTAAGTTTGTGCTCCTGCCACATCTGAGCTTGGCGCATGTAGGGTTATCCATCGGTGAATATATGGTAATGGGCGTTGAATAATATATATCATAATATATGTGTGTGTGTGTGTGTATATATATATATTGTCGTTGTATTATATATTTTGGGTTAAATACAAGGAGGTCTGTGGGCTTGATCCCTGGACCTACCCTAACTATACACCATATTTACCATTCCAATAACCAACCATGTCAACGGTCCCATTGGTAATTACGCCCAAGAGAAATAATAAAAAAGGTGAATTTTACCAGTGCTCGGGGTTTCACGCCCAGGATGTACGTGTATGATTTTCAATGCAGGATTAATCAATAAATTGCAGGTTGTCGGCATGCAAAACAAGGCGAAGAGCCCAGGGGGGCCTAGGATGACAATGTCGGATTTGGACGTGGAGACAGTCGTTTCTGCATGTTTTCTCACCACAAACTCATTGGTGATGTTCATTTCTTCATCTAGGCAGTGGATCCATAGCCTAAATTCCGTATGGTAGGTATAAGTTGTTGGCATGTTTTCAGACAGAGGCAGAGTATGTGTGTTTTTCATTGATGGTGAAGATCAGCACGATCAGTAGCGCAGTGATAATGGCATGGAAATGGCAAGATAAACAGTGATCGTTGGATCCCATTCAGAATTCTTGATGACCGTTAGATCTGAATTCAAATAGGAGGAGCGCACAGTAGAAGAGAATAGATCGCAGGTGTCAGATCTGAGCCCGAAGACCGACCGTCATTGGATCCATAAGAAGGAGCACCGTCTTTATGTGCAAGATGAAGCATGCCTACAAAATCTCGAAAGCAAGAGGCATGTCCATCTTCAAGAAGGACACGTGGAAAGCGACTAGAATTTCGTTGACCTGCACATTGGAGGAGTCAATGGAACATGGTGTGGGAACTTGCAATATGTGAAATCCCAAGAATTGATCTGGACCTTTGGATCGAGGTATGTTGTGGAACATTGGATGCAGAGGACACATGGCGAGCGATTGGCATTTCGCTAACTGGAAAATCAAAGAAAGGAGGTGTTATATCCTATGAAATTGCGAAATGTGAAACCACGACTTAATCTGATTCATTGATCAAAAGGAGATCGTGGACCATTGATCAGGCATGACGAAGGCCTGTGAAGTTGCAAAATCGCGATAAGATCTCAACCGTTGATCAAGATCGATGAAGTTCATAAGTTCGTGAAATGTGAAACACCTTTTGGTGTAGGATGTGGTCACCACCAATGGTCATGTGAGAGGGAGGAGCTAGCGGAGATAAGCTCCATTTCGGGGATCACAACTTGGAGTGTCGAGACCATTCAACACAGAATTTTTGAAATGCAAAATGTGAAACACATTTTGATTAGGCCCATGGTCACAGCCAGTGGGCATATGGGATAAATGCAAGACCTTACGGATTTAATCCAACGATGCTTGTTAAATGGAAATTTGATCGAATGGTTACTGTTGATCTTTACGATTAACTGTTCAGTTATGATTCAGTTAGAAGAACCGAATCATGGTTCTTAGATGGTTGGAAATTCAGTGGCTGAAGAATTGTTGTCCTAGGAATTCGAGGTGTAACTGAAGTTGGGTGAAGTGCATAAAAGAAAGATGCAGTGACTATGTATTGTTGGTGGTTCTGAATGAAAAATGAGTTGAACTGTAAGAAAGGGAAAATTACAGTATGTGCAGTGTGAGACTGACAATATGTGCAGTGTGAGATAAAACTCAGAGATGAGTAACAGATGTTGAATAGACAGAAGCAAGAGAAAAATTGCAGAATAGCTTGAAGCAGAGAAGAATTGCAGAACAGATAGAAGCATAGAAGAATTGCAGGACAGAAGAGAAGTGGTAAGAATTGAAACACCTATGTTGTTGGTCATTCAATCATTTTACTTATAAATAGGGAGGTAGGGTGGTGCTAGGGAGGACTGTGGTCCTCTAATATTCAAGTTGATGCTTGAATATTGGGAGTTGTGTATTCCATCTAGTTGTGGCTAGAAAACAGGGAGGAAGTGTGGTGCTAGGGAGGACTGTGGTCCTCTGATATTCAAGTTGGTGCTTGAATATTGGAAGTTGTATCTTCCATCTAGTTGTGGCTAGAAAACAGGGTGGCAGGGTGGTGCTTGGGAAAACACAGAGTTTTTTGTATGCAAGTTGGTGCTTGTATAAGTGGAAGTAGGTGCTTCCATCCAGTCAGTGCTGGAACACTCAGGGAGTTGGTGCTTCCTTCTAGTGGGTGCTAGAGAAACCAGAGAGTTGGTGCTCTCANCAGTTGTCTTAGTAATTTCAATAATTTGTATCAGATCGGGTTCCTTTTATCTAAAGGTAGATCTGTAAGCTTAAACATGACAAGTCATGAAGGGACTTCAGCCACTAAGCCTCCTCTTTTTTATGGAACAATTTTTTCCTTCTGGAAGGTTAGAATGAGAACATACCTAATGGCCTTAGGTGCTAATGTTTGGGATGTAGTAGAGACTGGATACATAAAGCCTGTTGTGCTAGCTTCCAAGGATGATAAGTTAGAATTTAGCTTTAATGCTAATGGAATGAATGCTATCTTGAATGGACTTGCAAAAGATGAGCTTGTAAAGGTGATGCATCTTCAAACTGCCAAAGAAATATGGGATAAACTTATTAGCAGTTATGAAGGAAATGAGAAAGTAAAAGATGACAAACTTCAAACATATAGATTGAAATTTGAACAGCTAAAGATTAATGAAGATGAAACAGTTAGCAGATATTTTATAAGAGTTGAAGAACTTGTGAATGCCATGAAGGGTCTTGGTGAGAAGTTTGAAGAATCATTCTTAGTTCAGAAGATTTTAAGATCTCTGCTTGATAAATTTAATCCAAAAGTTTCTGCAATAGAATAACTAAATGATCTTAAAACTCTGTCCATTGATCAACTCCTAGGATCCTTAACTGCATATGAAATGAGAATTAGAAAAGATAAATCCATTACTAGGGAGGCTTCTTTTAAAGCAGACAAGAATATTGATTCAAAGCTAGATGATATTGAAGCAAAATTTGTGAGAAGGTTAAAGAGAGGATCAGGCAAATATCAAGGCAAGTTGCCCTTCAAATGCTTTAACTGTGGTAAAATAGGCCATTTTACATCTAAGTGTCCCCACAATAAAAAGGACCAAAAAGACCAGAACTCTGATGATGAAAAGAAATACAAATTTAAGAAATATAGTAAAAAGAAAAGTTTGTGTGCAAATAATGATGACTCCTCAGAAGACTTAGATAGTAATTCATTCTGTGAAGACAAAGTGAATCACTTTATGCTTATGGCTATGGGATATATTGATGATAAACTCATAGAAGGTGACATGGATGATGAAGAAGCAGTGGTGGATATGGAAGGTGAATTAATCAGTGCTTTGGAATAAATTGACAGACTCAGATGTAAGAAGAGAAAACAAAAACAGTTGTTGATACATTTTAAAATGAATGGTAAAAAACCTGATGAAGAATTTTCCCTATTAAAAGTAGAGTTAGAAGAGGCAAAGAAAATAGAGTACATATTGAAACAACAGTTATCAGAGAAGAAAGCAAGGTGTGAAGCCTCAGAAGAAGAGATAGTAAAAACCAGAAAAGAAATCGAGAAGTTTAAGGCATTGTATCACCAAAATCTGTCAAGTATTAAAGCTTCAGAAGGATTAACCTCCATTCTAAATCAGCAAAGAAACCCAAAGTTGAAAGTTGTCTTGGGGTATGAAGAAGGATCAAGTAGTGATCATTCAAGTAATACAGAACCTATCGAGTTTTTCAAATCCTCAAACATTGACAATAGTCACTCTGCATAAACAAAGAAAGAGAATTATCCACCAAGAAGGAATGAAAGGAAAGTACCAGAACCGAATCTGTAGATCAGAGGGATTATCGGCATGAAAGAAATCGACCTCCTCAAAGAAGACATATTTTTTCACGGTACAAAGGTTTTTTCTATGGTTATTGTTTTTTCTACTCTAATTTTGGTCACAAAGCTATAAACTGTTCTTTAAGATTTAGATATGAACAATCAATATACTCAACGAATAACCATCTTCCACAACAAAGATCGAGACAACCAACCAACAAACAAACTCAGACTATAAATCATGCGATGGATGGGAAAAGGATGCAAGTTAAGCATAACAATCGCTATGATATGCTATTCAGTGAACCAGAATGTTACCTCTGCCATAATTATGGACATAAAGCTGCAGATTGTCGCTTAAGGAATTACAAGCCGGATTTGATCCCCGCTGCTGAAAATGTCAAGGTTTGGAAGAAGAAATTAGATGACAAGTGTGGACTAGTGTTATCAGCCCAAAAACAAAAGAATCCCTGGTATATTGATAGTGGATGTTCCAAACATATGACTAGAGACAAAAGTAAGTTTTTACTTTAAGTGAAAAAAAATCAGGGAATGTAACTTTTGGAAACGATGCACCAAGAAAAATAAAAGGTAAAGAAATGGTAAGCCTGAGTAATGGCAAAGGAAAATCTCAAGATGTGTTGTTTGTAGATGGTCTGAAACATAATCTATTAAGTGTTAGTCAAGTTTGTGACAAAGGATGTGAAGTTGTTTTTTCTTCTAAAGACTGTAAAATAAAGTCTTTGAATTCAGGACAACTGGTTGCAAAAGGGATAAGAACAGAAAAAAATGTCTATGTGTTAAAAGAAGAAAAAGAAGAATGCCACTTAAGCAAATATGATGAAAGTTGGTTGTGGCATAGGAGACTTGGACACCTAAATTTTGATCACATAATCAAGCTCAGAAACAATGGGGTAGTAAAATATCTTCCGAAGATATCAAATCCATACGACTCTGTTTGTAAACCTTGCCAGATAGGAAATCTTACTCGCACTCGATTCAAATCTAAAAACTTTCCTTCAATAGAAAAAACTCTCTAGTTAGTACATATGGATTTATGTGGACTATCAAGGAAAGAAGGTACGGGAAAAGAAAATTATTTTGTGTTGATTATTGATGATTATTCTAGACTTACATGGGTTGCCTTTTTGAAGGAAAAAACTGAAGCATTTGAAAAATTCAAAGTGTTTAAGGCTCTAAATGAGAATCAAACAGGAAAAAGATTGAAGGTGGTAAGGTCTGATAGAGGAGGAGAGTTTAGCTCATGGAACTTCAAAGAGTTATGTGATAAACATGGAATCAAAAGAGAGTACACAATTCCAAGGACTCCACAGCAAAATGGAGTTGTTGAGAGGCAGAATAGATCAGTACAGTAAATGGCAAGATAATTGATGAATGAAAGGAACATACCTCATACATATTGGGTTGAAGAAATTCATACAGTTGTTCATATCCTTAACAAATCACATCTCATACCACACAGTGACAAGACTCCTTATGAACTATGGTTTGGAAGACCTCCTTCAATAAAGCATTTTAATTTATTTGGGAGTAAATGTTATATTAAGAATAATGATGAAAATATTGGCAAATATGATGACAGGGATGATGAAGGTATCTTCTTGGGTTATGCTACAAAGAGTAAAGGGTACAGATGTTACAATAAGAGGCTTCATAAAATGGTTGATTGTATAGACATAAAAGTTGACGAATAAATCTCGGTCAGAAATGTAAGCAGTGTTGAACCAAGCACAGAAGATATAGTTGAAGATGAAGATGAACAGGTCCATGGATCAGAAAGAGAAGAATCTGAATTAGATGAAGATACAAATACTCAGGCTAACACAAATCAGCAGAAAGAAACAAACTCACCTCTGAGAACTGTTAGAAAGAATCATCCTGAAAATCAGATAATTGGAGATATAAATAAAGGAGTTCAGACAAGAAGGAAATTGATTAAAGACTCAGAACAATCTCATGTTGCTTTTCTATCTATGATTGAACCTAAAAATTTTGATGAATCCAGCAAGCATGATGATTAGATTAGAGCTATGAATGAAGAGCTTGATCAGATTGAGAAGAACAATACTTGGGAGCTTGTTCCTAGACCC
>SNQJ01S0004237.1:147355-168079 GCA_010110895.2 Picea sitchensis
GATTAAAGACTCAGAACAATCTCATGTTGATTTTCTATCTATGATTGAACCTAAAAATTTTGATGAATCCAGCAAGCATGATGATTAGATTAGAGCTATGAATGAAGAGCTTGATCAGATTGAGAAGAACAATACTTGGGAGCTTGTTCCTAGACCCGAAGATAAGAATGTAATAGGTTCCAAATGGGTGCTCAAGAATAAAATGAATGAAAACGGACAAGTTGTTAGAAATAAAGCTAGATTGGTCTGTAAAGGGTATGCACAAGTTGAAGGTCAATATTTTGATGAAATATTTGCACCAGTGGTAAGATTGGAAGCCATCAGAATGTTCCTTGCATATTCATGCCATAAGAACTTTAAAGTGTATCAGATGGATGTTAAGTCAGCATTCCTTAATGGAGAACTAGAGGAAGAAGTATATATGGAGCAACCTGAAGGATTCTCACTGACAGATAATCTTGATTATGTTTGCAAGTTGAAGAAGGCCCTATGTGCACTGAAACAAGCACCACGAGATTGGTATTATAAACTCGACAAATTTTTACAAGACAAAGGGTTCAAGAAAGGTATTGTTGACAGCAATCTCTACATTAAGTCTGAAGGTGATAATTTACTAGTTGTTTTGGTTTATGTAGATGATATTATTTTTCGCTGTACTAATGAATCCTTTGTCCAGTGGTTTGCTAAATCTATGGAAACAGAGTTTGAGATGTCCATGATAGGAGAACTGTCATGCTTTCTGGGTTTACAAGTAAATCAGAGTTCTGCAGGAATATTTATCTCTCAAGAAAAATATTTGAAAGAGATGTCAAAGAAATTTCAGATGGAGGATTCCTCTCCTGTAAGTACACCTATGGTGGTTGGTTGCAAGCTCAATAAATATGATATTTCACCTGATGTTGATCAAAGTACATATCGCTCTATGATAGGCAGTCTATTGTACATCACAACATCCCGTCCGAATATAATGCAAGTTGTTGGAATGGTAGGTCGTTATCATTCTGCTCCTAAACAAAGTTACTTGGTAGTTGTCACAAGGATATTCAAATACTTGAAGGGAACAATGACTTTTGGTCTGTGGTATCACAGAAATCAAAATTTTCAGTTAATTGCTTATTCAGATGCAGATTGGGCAAATTGTGTGGATGAAAGAAAGAGCACCAGTGGAGGTGCGTTTTTCCTGGGTGACTCGTTGGTAGCATGGATTAGTGAGAAGCAGGGATCTATTTCCTTATCAACTACAGAAGCAGAGTACATTGTTGTTGCTACTTGTTGCACTCAGATTTTGTGGATGATTCAAACTCTTGCAGATTTGAAGGTAAACTATATTGTTCTAATTACAATTCACTGTGATAACACCAGTGCCATTAGTATCTCCAAGAACCATGTTCTTCACTCCAAGACTAAGCATATCCCAATAAAATACCATTTTCTCGGAGAACAAGTTACAAACGGATTCGTTCAGCTAAATTATATTCCTTCCACATAACAGATAGCTGATATCTTTACTAAACCGTTAGCAGCAACCCCTTTTGGATATCTTCGTCAAAAGTTGGGGGTTATAACTTCTTTTGTCTAATCTGTTCACATGGTCAGGGGGAGTACTTATTGAATATTTGTTGTATTTCTAAGCTGCTCATAGTTGACAGGGGGAGTATGTACCGAAATAGCTCAGGGGGATCATGTTTCTTCTTTGACATTGATGTCAAAGGGGGAGACAATGTGGTAATTTCAAGGATGCTACAGTGGTATAGTTGCATGTTTTTCAAGGGGTTTCCATCAATGCCAAAGGGGGATATTGTTGGCATGTTTTCAGACAAAGGCAGAGTATGCATGTTTGTCATTGATGGCGATGTCATTGATGGAAAAGATTAGCACGATCAGTAGCGCAGCGATAATGGCATGGCAATGGCAAGATCAACAGTGAAGAGCAACAGTGATCATTGGATCCCATTCAGAATTCTCGATGACCGTCAGATCTGAATTTAGATAGGAGGAGCACACGGTAGAAGAGAATAGATCTCAAGCGTCAGATCTGAGCCCGAAGACCGACCATCGTTGGATCCATAAGAAGGAGCACTATCTTTACGTGCAAGATGAAGCGGGCCTATAAAATACCGAAAGCAGGAGGACCGTCCATATTCAAGAAGGACACCTGGCAAGCGACTAGAATTTCATTGACCTACACATTAGAGGAGTCAACAGAACATGGTGTGGGAACTTGCAATATGTGAAATCCTGAGAATTGATCTGGACATTTGCATCGAGGTATGTTGTGGAACGTTGGATGCAAAGGACACATGGCGAGCGATTGGAATTTTGCTGACTGGAAATTCAAAGAAAGGAGGTGTTATATCCTATGAAATCGCAAAATGTGAAACCACGACTTAATCTGAGTCGTTGATCAAAGGGAGATTGTAGACCGTTGATCAGGCATGACGAAGGCCCATGAAGTTGCAAAATCGTGATAATATCTCGACCGTTGATCAGGCTCGATGAATTTCATAAGTTCGTCAAATGTGAAACGCCTTTTGGTGTAGGTTGTGGTCACTGTCAATGGTCATGTGAGAGGGAGGAGCTAGCGGAGCTAAGCTCCATTTCGGGGATCGCAACTTGGAGTGTTGAGACCCTTTGACACAGGATTGCCGAAATGCGAAATGTAAAATGCATTTTGATTAGGCCCATGGTCACAGCTAGTGGGCATATGGGATAAACGCAATACCTTGCGAATTTAATCCAACGATGCTTGTTAAATGGAAATTTGATCGAAGGGCTACTGTTGATCTTTATGATTAACTGTTCAGTTATGATTCAGTTATCAGAACTGAATCATGGTTCTTGGACGGTTGGAGATTCATTGGCTGAAGTGTTGTTGTCCTAGGAATTCGAGGTGTAACTGAAGTTGGGCGAAGTGCATAAAAGAAAGACGCAGTGACTGTGTATTGTTGGTGGTTCTGAATGAAAAATGAGTTGAACTATAAGAAAGGGAAAATTACAGTATGCGCAGTGTGAGACCGACAGTATGCGCAGTGTGAGATAAAACTCAAAGATGAGTAACATATGTTGAATAGACAGAAGCAAGAGCATAATTGCAGAACAGCTTGAAGCAGAGCAGAATTGCAGAACAGATAGAAGCATAGAAGAATTGTAAGACAAAAGAGAAGTGGTAAGAATTGAAACACCTACGTTGTTGGTCATTCAATCATTTTACTTATAAACAGGGAGGTAGGGTGGTGCTAGGGAGGACTATGGTCCTCTGATATTCAAGTTGATGCTTGAATATTGGGAGTTGTAGCTTCCATCTAGTTGTGGCTAGAAAATAGGGAGGAAGGGTGGTGCTAGGGAGGACTGTGGTCCTCTGATATTCAAGTTGGTGCTTGAATATTGGAAGTTGTATCTTCCATATAGTTGTGGCTAGAAAATAGGGTGGCAGGGTGGTGCTTGGGAAAACACAGAGTTTTATGTATGCAAGTTGGTGCTTGTATAAGTGGAAGTAAGTGTTTCCATCCAGTCGGTGCTGGAACACTCAGGGAGTTGGTGCTTCCTTCTAGTGGGTGCTAGAGAAACTAGAGATTTGGTGCTCTCAACAAGTTGGAGCTTGTGCAACAGAGGTAGTAGCCTCACTTTGAGTTGGTGCTCAAACATAGATGATGTACAGAACTTAAAAGACTACCTATCATTTCGAAGAAGAAGAGGTTTTCTCCCTTTATGGGTTTCCTCGTGAAAATTTGTCTCTGTATATATATTATGTGTGATTGATGCTCATTATTTATGTTGTCCATATGTTGTATAATATTGATGGTCACTTGGAGAAAGATTAAAAATGGTTCAATAGACTTAAAATTGTTTAAGCACAGTAACAATTGATTCACCCCCCCTCTCAGTTGTCTTAGTAATTTCAACATAAGCCATGTATTTCATTGAGTTTCCATTTGATTTTGCTGATAATAATAGAACAGCCTCTCCACTTTGAAGCAGGCCCGAAGATGTAGTCCATATTGGACGAACTTTGTTATCAATCTTTGTGTCTCTCATTCTTCTCATTGCTCCATTATTATTTCTCGCTATTTATTTACATGGAAGTGAGCTTTAATATGCACTATGTTATAAAATTCATTTTTATTTAATATCATGAACAAAAAGATCATGTATCAAGTTGGTATTAGAGTCGGTGTTCTTTGATATTGGATTGTGAGTGTATGCTTACCAAGGCCAAGCTTAAAGCGGGTGACGGAAAAATAAAAACCTTCAATACAAAGATTGGATGTGTGCATCAACAAAGGAAGATGGCGGATGAATATCTTCATGCATGGAATATGAGAAAAACTTCCATAAGGCTTTCTATCGTATGTCATATGTGGTGGAAAATTTATTTGTAGATTACGAGAAGAGAGTGCCAAAGAAGAAGCAAAATAAGAAGCATATGAAAGGAGAAGATAATGTCTTGGTAAATCATGGGATTGGAGGAGATCCTCATGAACCTCCATCACCATCTTCAAGTTCAAGCTCTTCTTCATCTTCCTCTCATTCTCATCATTATTCACATCATTCTAGTTTTCATCCAAGTACTTCTAAAAATCCATTGTCAAAACTAGATGTGAAATTTAATTTGCCCATGTATAATGGAGAATCAAATGCAGAGAAACTAAATAATTGGATCGGGAAAATTGAAGTTTACTACTTAGTCTAGCAGATCGAAGAAGAAGAAGCAAAAGTACGGTTGGCATCTCTTTGACCGGAAGGCACAGCCCTCGTCTGGTGGGAAAGCAAGCTAAAACAATGTAGTAAAAATGTTGGTAAACTTCTTACGTCTTGGTCAGAATTTGTTTCTGCAATGAAAAGGAAATTTTATCCACTGGGTTATGTTCAGAAAGCCATGATGGAATGGAAAAATATCAGGCAAGGTAAAGGTCAGAGCGTTCAAAGTTTTACGGAAGAATTTAGGAAACAAGCTCTTGCTTTAAACATTCCTTTAGATTCTTCGGAAACTTTAATGAAGTATATCGGTGCACTTCATAGTTATATTCGACATACAATTTTTTTATTTAACCACACCAACTTGGATGAAGTTTTTGTGCAAGCTACCCACCTTGAGAACAGGGGAAAAAATGTACAGGAGGACCACACTAAGAAAACATCCAAGTTTCAGCATAACAAATTCAAAGGCAAGAGAAAGGACAAGAAGACTACAATAGCAAAAAAGAGGAAGGGAAACCCTACTGCAACCATTGAAAAAAACAAGGCCATGATGATGAGCATTGTTGGAAGTTGCATTCGGAGCTCAGACCGAAAATATTTGGCGGAAAAGGGAGGCAGAAGACGGTTGCAATGGTGCAACAAGATCTTGGTTTTGACTCAGGAGTTGAGACAAGAATTACAGTCGTGGGAGTACAAGGTAAAATCTCATTTCATGTTGGTTCAAGTTCCACTAATAAATATCATGATGATGAAAAGAAAAGAAGTGAATTATTCCACATTAGAGTTGTATCGAAACACACAAAGATCGACACTCTATTTGATCCAGGCTCTCAAGTAATTTTAATTTCATTGAACATTGTTAAAAAATTGGGATTTAAAATGAAACATCATCCAAAACCCCACCCTCTTGGTTAGGTAACTGATAATTCCAAATTAAATGTAACCAAGCAATATAGAGTTAGACTTGGATGTTGATAGATGAGGTAGACCTGGATGTTGTCCCACTTGATATATGTGGAATAGTGTTAGGAAGTCCATATCTTTATGATAGGAATGTTATCTTCTTTAGACATGAGAATAAGTACCATCTCATCAAAGATGGAGTGGAATACATTGTAAGGGCTCACAACATGAGAGTAAACGCCGCTCTTGTTAGTGCAAGTCAATTGAAAAGACTCATCAACTATAATAAGAAATATGTACTTATGGTTGTAAGGGATAAATATGTTGTGACATCTGACGCCTTCCACGAATGTGATGCATTACATAAAGATGAAATGATTGATGTTATATCTATTTATAATGAGATTTTTCAGGAACCGGATGGATTACCTCCTAAGAGGGAAATCCAACATGAAATACACCTTCAACATGATTCCCCTCTTCCAAATGTGGGCATGTACAGGATGTCAGCATTAGAGATGGCAGAAATCAAGAAGCAGGTACAAGAGTTGTTGGACCAAGGGGTCATTCCACCTAGTTCATCACCTTGTGGTTTTATGATCATGTTGGTGCCAAAGAAGGATGGCACGTGGCGAATGTGCATCAATTACACGGCTCTCAACAATATCACTATAAAGAATCACTAGACCTTACCTTGGATAGATGACTTGTTGGATCAACTGAATAATGCAATTTACTTCACAGAGTTGGACTTGAGAAGCGGCTACCATCGAGTCAGAATTGCAAAGAGCGACATTTGGAAAACCGCTTTCAAAACAAAACAGGGTCTTTTTGAATGGCTTGTAATGCCAGTTGGTCTTTGTAATGCCCCAGAGACATTCATGAGAGTCATGAATGATGTCTTTAGGCCTTTCATAGATGATTTTGTAATTGTGTATCTAGATGATATTCTTGTATTCAGTAGGACTTGGGATGAGCATGTAGTGGATGTAAAGAAAATGTTGGATGTCCTGAAGAGGGAAAATTTGTATGTAAAATTGTGAATTTGGAAAAAAGTCGTTGGTTTATCTAGGTCACATTGTAGGAGGTGGTAAACTAAAGATAGACCCCTCCAAAGTCGAAGCTATTGTAAATTGGCCTAATCCAACATTAGCTATTGAAGTTAGAAGTTTTCTAGGGGAAGTCCAATACTGAAGAAAGTTCATAGCAAACTTCTCCTACATTTCCTCGCCATTGCATGCTTTAACAAGTGTGAAACAAGTCTTCTAGTGGGGAGGAAGACAACAAAATGCATTCAACACTCTAAAAAGAAAGATTGGCATCGCGCCAATACTAGCTCTTCCTGACTTACAATAACCCTTTGAGATCAAAATTGATGCTAGTGCATATTCCATGGGAGCAGTCATGATGCAACAACACAAGCCCATATTCTTTCATTCTGAGACTTTTTCTAAAGTTGTGTGTCATTATCCTACATATGACCAGGAACTGTATGCATTGGTACAAAGTGTTAAGAAATGGAAACATTACTTAATGGGAAAAGAAACGATCATACACACTGATCATCGGCCATTACAGTACCTCCAGTCACAAACCAAGCTACAGCAGTCAAGACACTATAGGTGGATGGGCTTCTTACAAAAATTTCATTTAGTCATCAGATGCAAGAAGGGCTCAACCAACAAAGTAGTTGATATGCTTTCTAGACCTCCTATTTTTGCATCCATTGTTTTAAAGAATGCTTCTTTAGTTCATGTTAGTTACATTGAACAATATGTTAATGATGAATATTTAAAGGATGTATATGAGAGGCTAACCCATGGCTCTCAGGTGGAGAATTTTTATTTGCAGGATAATCTACTTTATCACTTGGGCAAACTTTTTATTCCAACAAAGGAAAGAGTGCATGTAATACGGGAAACTCACACTTCCCTTGTAGTTGGGCATTTTGGGGTAGGCAAAACTTTAGCACATTTGCAAAGGCTTTGTTATTGACCTCGAATGAATCATGATGTAAGCAAGTATGTAAAGGGGTGTGTCTTATGCTCAACTTGTAATCCCACTAATAGAAAATTGGGGCTATACACACCACTCCATGTTCCTTCGCATCCATAGAAAAGCATCTCAATGGATTTTGTAGGGGGTTTGCCAATGTCTAGGAAGGGTCATGACTACTTGTATGTGGTAGTGGATAGGTTTAGTAAAATGTGCATTATGATGCCATGTAAAAAATAGGTCACAACTAAGCAAACTGCTCAATTGTTCTTCAGACATGTATGGGTTCATTTTGGGTTTCTGACCTCCATCATCTCCAATCGAGACTCTCGATTTTTGGGATAATTATGGACAAGTCTGTGGTAGCTCATGGACACCAAGTTGAAGAGAAGCATCACTTTCCATCCACAAACCGATGACCAGACAAAGGTAGTAAACAGAATTGTGGTCCATCTACTTCAAGGGTATTGTAACAAGCATCCTAAGCTTTGGGATGAACACTTACATTATGTCCAACATGCCTACAGCAGAGCACTTCACTCTTCCACACATAGCTCACCTTTCGAGACTTGTTTTGGGTACTTACCTAAGATCCCCATGGACTTGGTTTTTGGAAAAGATGTCAACACCAACGAACAAAGAGATGAATATTGAGCTCGCAAGTTCATACAAAGGATTCAGTAGGTGCACTAGACAATCCAAGAGAAGTTGGAAAAGAGTCAGGCCCGATATAAATCCCACCATGACAAGCACAGGGTCAATCATCAGTTTCAGATTGGAGATCAAGTATGGCTTCACATCAGCAAGGAAATGTTGAAGGGAGAAGGAAATAAACTCAAGCCCATTAGATATTTCCCTTTCACTATTTTGGAGAAAATTGGCACAAATACCTTTTGACTTGACCTACCACTATATATGCATATTTACTCAGTTGTAAACGTGGAGAACATGAAACATTGAGAACCTTCCATGATCATGGATCAAAGAGAGAGTCTTCCAGTACCATTAGTGGATGAGTTTTATTATGAGTATTTGGATGAATTAAAGGAAGATGTCATCCTGGACAGAAGGAAAAGGACTTCACGTCAACGTGATGTTGATTATCTTCAAGTGGGATTTAAGGGCACAAATCCAAGAAAAGTATGATGGATCGAGAAAGAGAAGGTGAGGGAACAATTCCCTCACTTATCAATTGATTGAAAAGGCTTTTGGAAGCCAAAATCTTCTCAATGGGGAGGTATGATCCAGGAGGATTAGAGGATGATCCTGAAGGCTTAAAATATGTTCTAGAGCACTTAGCATTGTTCCAGGAGTTTCCTACTAACCCCGGAAGATGGAAAAGACCAAATTTTTTAAGTCTCCAAATATCGGCAAAAATGACATCATGGCGAAGAGCGCATTGCCAGCTTTCCAACAACGTGAATGACGTGTCAAATGGAGCTACGGATCAAAAGATATGCTCATTCAAAGATCGGGGGTTGACCAAGTCAAGTCAAAGGGGTGAGTCAGTAGGGACCGTATAGCTAACATCATGTTGACGTCAGCATGACATGTGGCAGCCCCACAGGCTACCATGTGTTAGAAAGATCCGACATTTTTAGACCCCTTCGACCTATAAAAAAATGTCAAGTGGCACCGTACAAATGCCACATGGTAGTACATCAATCGACGTGGCAGGGACAATGAGCATCCAATGGAAGATGACATGTCGACTAGCAAGAGACGTAGCATGGACGATGTATCAGATGTTTCCACATGGTCCAGTCATGGGTTGCCATGTGGCATCCTGCAAATGCCTAATGTGGGCTAGCAAACGATCAAACAAAATATATATATATATATATAGATAAGGTCAAGTATGTTGGCGGCCCCATTCTTCGTTGACCGTATCACCTAAATCCGCCAAGATCCAAACCATTGGCGGCAAAGAACCGATAGCACATTTAAAGTGGGAATTCCATGCCCCTGTCACATCCGAGCTTGGCGCATGCAGATCTATCCATCGATGAATATATGGTAATGGGCGTTGAATAATATATACCATAAGACTTGTGTATGCTATATATATTTTCTTTGTATTATATATGTTGGGTAAAAAACAAGGGGGTCTGTGGGCTTGATCCCTGGACCTACCCTAACTATACACCATATTTTTCATTCCAATAACCAACCATGCCAACGGTCCCATTGGTAATTATGCCCAAGAGAATTAATAAAAAGGTGAATTTTACCAGTGTTTGGGGGTCCACGCCCAGGACGTATGGGCATGCTTTTCAATGCAGGATTAATTAATACATTGCAGGTTGTCAGCACTTAAATGAGGCGAAGAATCAAAGGCAGGCCTAGGATGACAATGTCAGATTTGGACATGGAGACAATTGTTTCTACACGTTTTCTCGCCACAAACTCATTGGTGATGTCCATTTCTTCATCTGGGTAGCGGATCCACAGTCTAAATTTTGGATGGGAGGTATAAGCCATGTATTTCATTGAGTTTCCGTTTGATTTTGTTGAGAATAATAAAACAGCCTCTCCACTTTGAAGTAGGCCCAGAGACATCGTCCATATTGGACGAACTTCGTTATCAAGCTTTGTGTCTCTCATTCTTCTCATTGCTCCATTATTCTTTCTCATTATTTATTTACATGCAAGTAAGCTTTTATATGCACTATGTTATGCAATTCATTTTTATTTAATATCATGAACAAAAAGATCTTGGATCATGGAGAATCTCATTGGCCATAAGCTAAGTGATTATGGGTCATATTGGTATTCAAGCGATGTATCAAGTTGTGTGTTGAAGCAAAGGAACCATGGGCAAGGCTTTGAAAATAAAAACTTTGGAAAAACAAAAATATTTCAGTAAGAAAATCCAAGAAGAGAATCGACAACCAAGGGAGAAGTTTCAATAGTGAGAGAAGAAGATTGAAGACTTGCAATGTGATCTCTATACCCCATAAAATTTTATGTATTCAATGAAGGATAGCTAGTAAGATGACAAGGCTCCATAACCAATGTCATGAAGAGATAATATATGTTCAATGTGTTGATATTATGGTAGTTGCGGGAGGTATTTACTTCCACGTGTGAACCTGACAAGAATAGAATACTTCAGGAAGCAAGAAGAAACCCTAATAAGTTGGCTAATAACCCTAGAAGACTTGTCATCTCAAGAAGATAATTTATATTAGGTTATTAGCCTCCAAGAGAAGAAGTCGACCAGAAATAATAATAATATACTGAACAGACAGATACCCAGAATAAGAAGTCGGCCCCAGTAAGTCTGCCAGAACCACTATAAATACAGGGTGTCAGTCTCTCATTTAACACATCTCAACAGTTGCAGAGAGCCAGTTATGCGCAGTGCAGTCGCAGGTTTGGAAGAGAGTTGTTGGTGCAGCTGCTGCAGCTAGCAATTACATTTTGGCTTGGACTATCTCTTGGCTAGGGTTTGGAACATCTAATTAGCCTTTGTCGATGCGCTATCCTTGGGGAAAGGTGCACTACCCTTTGTATGGCTATCTAGCCTAGGGTTTTCTTCCGGAATGATTCTCTGTCAAGGTTAAGGTGCTTGAAGGGTGGCTTCGACCTATGGTTGGGTGACAAGGGTATTGTCAATGGTAAAATGAGCACACATCCTTAATATTCTAACAGGTTATGGGCCCACACCTCCTTCATTCAATCTAAATGTTGGAAGGAAGCATAGCCACTAGGATATTGATCTCGTTGAGGAACTATCGGTAGAGTTACTAGCAGAAGCAGCTTCCAAGACACTGTCGCTAGGGTTACTAGCAGGAGCAATTGTAGAAACCCTAATCCTCTTGTTGAAGCACCTTAAGTGAACAGATTGAACTAATCTCTGGATAGATCAGTGCACTCTAGCCTAGCGCATCTCCTGATACTCTCAGCAAGCCAAGACGTGAAGTTTGAGTTTATGGTCAAATCTAGGGTTTGACCAAGTCAAAGAAGTCATGACTTATTCTATGAAGTCAAAGAACAAGTTAGATGGAGCCTCTAAATTCAAAGCATGGAAGACAAGGATTGACCTCATCCTTGACAGGAATAAAGTGTTGGATATCATGAAAGGAAAGATCGTGAAGCTAGAGTTTGAAGAAGGAAAAGAGAAGGAACCGCAGAACGTTGCAGCTATGGAGAAGTTCAAAGACAGTGATATCAATGTTATGAGTATCATAGTGGAATCTATAAAGACCATGATACTACATCTCCCATCTTGACTCATCAAAGGGAATGCGATGCCCTAACAAATCTCTTCTTGAGTGAAACATTGGACGAAGTATTGAGTGCGAAGAGCGAAATAAAGTGACATGAAGATGAATGGCGATGACAACATAACATCATGCTAGTATATCTGAGGATAAAGAGATCAACACAATCTAATGAAGATCATCTCGAGGAGAAGGAGTTGAAAGTAGCTTATAATTTTCGGTGAATACTTCGGGCGTGGGATGCATTTGCCATAAGCATGAACACAAGAAGGAATATCGACATTTGAAGAACTTTGGACTTGTTGTGCTCTGAGAAGAATCAGGATAGGTGCAAAGAGAACTGAAATGCGATGATCAAACCTTCACAACAAGATTCAAGAACCCCAGATTAAAAGGAATTTTAGTTCAGGAAATGAAATCCAGAAGATAAAGACATTTGATACAATGCTTCAATGGAAGTAGGTGTGGTTAACGAGAGCGGTGATGATGGGGCTGAAAGAAGGGAACCTGCATAAAGAGACTAAGCGGGGATGGGAAGAGACTTCTTTATTTCTAAAGAGGTAACAAAACTCTTCTCATTTCTTATACATATCTTGTTGCGTAGTCTGCGTACATATCTTGTATATCTATCTCTTGGAAATAATGTGTTCCAAGAAGGAGCTACTCCACCCTATGGAAGAACAACAAAATAAGAATGGATATCATTAGATAATACATGAAAGGATGAAATACAAATCATGTGGAAGTTATTACCAGATAAGCCGAAATCAATCCTTGAAGAGACTTAGAAGCGAAATGAGAAGTCGACAATCGAGAAGAAATTGAAAAAGACTTATAGCGTTTTTGTAGAAGACAACAATACATAAGCGTGGACTACGGTAGACAAAGCCAATTATATATTGCAAAAAAAAAAAAGGATTCGTATGGGCGTGAAATGTTGAGCGTTGAAGTGGAGTTATATGCACTCATACATGACGAAAGGATTAGGGAGGCTAATCATATGATCCATTGAAGATGATGAAGTGTATATCCATGATAGCAACCATGAAAAGCAGTACATGTTTAGTTTGATTTTAGAAGAAGCCTTCTTTGAAAAAGAAGTTTTAAGTATCCTTGGTTGTCCATCACATCCGTGATCCTATGATGGAATAATAGAAACTCCATGGACCCGAGAACTAAAGAAACACATAGAATTTAAGAAAGAAAAGAAAAGATAGAACAACCGGTCATTGTATCAAGAATCACAAGATTGTCAACCTTATATAAACTCAATAAAAGAAATCCACCTTGAGAGGAACTAAAGTCATGATGAAGAAACGGTATATGGAAGACACTATAGATAAAACTTATTCACGAGATCCAGAACTAGAGTTTCTCCCGGATGGAGGAAGAATACTATGATGATTACTTGTTCCATTACCTGAGACATATCTACGCATGAGTGATTATATCATCACCTGTATCCATGAGTTAAGGTTCCCATGAGATGAAAGATACGAGAATGTTCTCCGGAGAAATTGAATAAAAGGTGTATGAAGAGCAACCTCAAGACCCGAAAGAGACCCTTACATCACCGAGATAGAAAGAAAGATAACAGGTGAAGACACTCCAATGCAGCATAAAGCGTGGTGAAGAATTTCCTATAACGTAAGATGATTACTCAGTAGATCAAACCTCATGATGACATAAGTGCCATGAACCGAAACATTTTTCCAACCATGATATACTCTATTGTTCACTTCTACAAGAAGTCTTCGGTTCAAACTAAAGTACATTTGAAATCAAACATTACATTATCCATGATGAAGTCGAGAGAAAGGGAAAAGTGGTTCTCCAATACATATCTCCACGAGATGAAGCGGATAAAGCGAACATTTTAGTAAACTTCTATCAATATGAAAAGAGTTTACTCAAGCTGGGCTTCATTGAAGCGACTTCCTTGTGAAGGAAAGAATTGCTCGGTTGGGAGAACCTTGAAAATATTATTGAACATTCATTTTGAATGGTTTTCTGTTGAGCTGGATTGAGACTTATAATGGGACGTTGATTTCCCATTGTGACTAATATGGGAAATGGTCAGTGTTGATGTATCATGAACAACGACTTCCCATTGTGGTTAACATGGGGGAGTGGTCTAGAGCAGTCTCTCTTATTGAGGGTTACTCAAAAAGACTAACCTACCTTGCTGGACAATGATTTCTCATTATGGCTAACATGAAGATAGATACATTTTGGAGGTTAATCTGAGACGATATTTTCCTCTGGTGGTTAACGGAGAAAATGGTCAGGACAGTCATTCCCAAAGGTTATACATCCTCTCAGGTACGGTTTACAGTTAGTGTAGGAGGAGGAATGGCGAGGGTGAGAATGGTCCAATTTCGACAATCGGGGACATACATTCCTTAGAGTTTATACATTCTCTCAAAGGTGCACTTTTATTAGTGTAGAGGAGAATGGCCGAAATTAAAGGGAATGGTCTAGACTCATCATTCCTTAGGGTTATACATTCTCTCAGGGTGCACATTGATTGGGTGTGGAAGAGGAGATGGCCGAGTTGGGGGGTGGTCCGGGTTGGGAAGGCGAGGACAATTATTCTTCTTGCTTGAGAAGAATAGTCTAGATATCTCATTATTTACTCTAAAGGAAGAAATTCTTTCAGAGCTCACCGGGCATTGAAAGGTGAAAGATGGGCCCCGAATGGTCCGGTTATATCATAACATTGTTTAAATGCGAGGTTGGTATCGGATGATTGTTATGAAGATTGTATAACAATAGATGCCTCTTTGGTGGTGGATATGTTCACTATTGGTGACTATCGTTTGTTGATCAGAAGTACTTGTGTGTTGCGGGTGTGGTGGTGTACCTTTGGTTGTGAGGGTTATGCTACTATGGATGAACCACCGGTTGTGTTCTATTTTGTTACGATTGCCTTGAAGGCGATCAGCGGTTTATTGGAGATAATCATCAACCACATGAATGATGACGGGGAGATTTTCCAGATGGAAAATGGTTCAGGTCATTTACTCTTCTAGATTAGAAGAATGGCTTTTGTATCCCTCCTTGGAGTGAGTGACTTATCAACATCATGCCTGATTACTTAGATAGATTATGGTTTTGAGAGATGGTGCAGTTGATGACACTAATGATTATGATGGCGCTCATGACCTAGTCATGATCTAGTCTATACAACTATGTTGATGCTACCCGGGTGAATGGTATGTTTTTATTCTCAAGACCGTACATGTACCTCTTTAGCTAGGAGAGAGTGTTGATAATATGGTAGTTGCGGAGGTATTTACCTCATATGAACTGGCAGGGAATAGAATGCCAGAAAGAAAGAAACCCTAATAGAAGTTGGCTAATAACCTAGAAGACTTATCGGCTCAAAGAAGATAATTTATATTAGGTTGTAGCCTCCAAAGAGAAAAGTTGACGAAATAATAATAATATCACGAACGGACGAGGATACGAGAATAAGAAGTCGGTATTTGATAAGTGCATCCGGAACCACTATAAATATAGCCGGTCTCTCATTTGACACATCTCGGCTGATTCTGACGATTCTGCAGTCACGATTCGCGATCTTGTCTGCAGCGAGTTTCAGAGGAGACATTTAGTACGGCCCTCTGCGGCGACTAACGAATACGTTTGTAGCTTGGACTATCTCTTGGCTAAGGTTTGGAACTATCTAATCATCCAACTGTTGATACGATATCAGCAGGAAGGTGTGCTACCCTTTTTTATGGCTATCTAGCCTAGGGTTTCCTTCGAATGATTCTCTGTCAAGTTAAAGGTGCTCGGAGGGTAGCTGCCTATGGTTGGGTAACAAAATTGTGTCAATGGTAAAAGCAGTACACATCAGCTTCATATTCCTAGCACAATGTATAGCATACAATTGGGAGAGAAGGTGAATCAATTGGATGGTCGCTAAGAGAAGAGGTGTACTCAAATGAGAATCAATAGGATGGTCACCAAGAGAAGAGGTGTACTCAAATGATGGGGCAATTGTAGTAAGAATTGGCATCGAAGGAGGAATTGTTGACAAAACTTCAAATGGAAGTCCAAGTGTTGAAGGAAGAGGCAAAGTCTTTCAATTCTATAGTGAATGATTTCACCATGACTAAGACAAGCATTGTAAGCACATCCTTTGAAATTCTTTCTCATTCTAATTCATCAAAATAGCCTTTTGGTAGCTTTGAATTGCATATTAGGGGCATAGGCTCTAAGTTGATGAAGCAAACGAGCTACGATGGAAAAGGAACTAAAGAGCTCATTATAGTGGAACCCAAGTTGAAGTATGAAGGCTTAAAGTTTGGTTGTAAAAAGGAAGTGGGCCAATGCTCCAAAGTTGTGAAAGATCGTGAGCATGTTGCAGCAAAAGAATGCAACCCATCTCTAAAAAGTTTGGCTTTGTAAGAAATTAAGACCAATAAGATCACTTTTTTCAAGGTAAAGAAGACTAAAGCAATGGCCACTTCAAGTGAAGAAAAACAACAATAAATATAGTACACAACAATCCATTACTCCAACAATATTTGTGCAAGCTTGAAGAAGGGTAGCAAGATGATGACACCAATGTCTAAAACTACATTGATGCTTGGGAGACCAAGAAATCAAACATGTGAGCATAATAACAAACCAAAGAGGTTTGTAAAAGGCAAATTATCTCTTGTTTGCTTCTATTGTAAGAAGAACGACCACAAGGTTGAAGGTTGTGGATTGTTTATATTTTGATATGTGATCTTTTTGTGGATTGAGAGACCACTATGTAGATCCACACTGGAATAAACAAGCCTTATATAGAAGAGTAGATTGTTGCAAAGAGGACCTAAGAAAGCTTCCTCAAATAAACAAAAAAAAAACTTTTAAGGCAAAAACACAAAAAGAGTACCTAACAACCAAAACAGTGACAAGAACAAGTATAGTCATTGCAAGTTCACTAGACATGGGGATGCCAGCTATTGGAGGTTACACCCCAAGCTTCATCCCAAGAACTGGACAGTGAAAATTAAATTAAAAAAAAAGTGGATAGAAAAGTCCAAGAGAGAAGAAGGCATGCTTATATCTACATTCCAAGATGTAGTAGCAACCAAGGAACATCGTCACACAGAAGAAGAGGTTGGTAGAAAATCATCATCATTAAGCGCAATCTCTTTTATTATTCCTAGCCTCTAAGTTCCTAGAAATTTATCCATGGAAAACTCTTGCAATATGGTGAATAAGTATGCATGAATGGGTCATTTAAGTCTACACTACTTCAAAGCAAGAATGCATTGATCAAATTGGTAAGGAAACTAACAAATTTGCTTTAGATTTTATTTGGTGTTGTGTTTTCTTTGGCATTTGCCAATCACTATTCATAGATGCATAATCTGTATGCACCACTCTATCTTAATATGTGGAACAAAGTAGGGAAAGTTTTGAATGTTGAATTTCAATAGAGAAACAAGGAAAACCCAAGAAGGGATTGTATGGGTAGTTGAGAACATGTGCTCCTACCATGATGGAAAGATGAACCACCGGACCTTCTATAGTTCCATAAGCATATCCAGAGGAAGAAGATGCCAAGATAGCCATAGTGTCATTGTTATATTTTCCTTAATGCTCAGTGAGACATGAAGAAGGTAGCAATGAGTGGCATTGTTTCATATACATGCAATATGACAAAGTTCAACAATGAATAACGCTACAATTTCTTCACTAGACCGAGTCAAAGCACTGAGATAAATCTACGTATTGGGAGATAGATTGATGCTCAAGTCTTTTGTTTTACCATCAAATTTGTGTGGGAAATTCAATGAGATGGTAACCGAATAAATACACCACTTAGCATAAGAGGATATACATTGTTTGTTTTGTGCCTTCTTGAGCTAAGGTGCAATGGGAGATGTTTAAATGAGATAGCCATGCTTGGGAATGCAAAGTTACATATTAGGCACCAGAGAGAATTTCATTATGTGTCTCTATAGACCTTAAACTATACTTAGCTGCAAAACATTTCATTGTATATACTCTGCAAAAGATGCCTAGTATGAGCACAAAAAAACACCACATAAGATTATGGAGATTTGGGTTGATCTTGACCGGTCGAGTTTGTATTTCTGGAGTTCGACGATGGAGCATTTAAGTCCAGGAGCTACTAGAAAACCCATGGGGATGATGCTCCTTTTGAAGTTGTCGAAGTTGATCTTGAGGGGATAATGGAGTTGGTATGAAGCCTAAGTTCCTCAGTCTAAGACCGAAGTGTTGTGCACTCATCTGGCATTTGTTGATGGTTTTGATGGTGTTGAATTATAATTTCAAGGATGGAGAGGACTTGTGCAAAAGGCCACTAACCTGAATATGGAGAGATTGTATTATGGAGACAAGCTCATTCTAGTCCTCATCAATTATATCCATGTTTCACCTTGAGCCACTCGAATTTCTCCTTGACATTGTCTTGGGCTCTGTGTGTTGCTTGAGCATAGCGAGCTTATCTTGATTAAGACTGACAAGATTTGACGAACTCATACGGAGAGAGGGATAGTTAATTACATGGAGGATGGGTGGAGCAATACAATGCACAGGGATATAAATCTCTTGCCATAAATGATGACAAGATCTTCCATTCTTTTCCATGATGAGCAGAGGATGAGCGCACGACTTCAGAGTTCAAATCTGAGACAAGATGATAACGGAAAACGTGTGGATTGAAGTCATATGGTACGAAGGTGACATGAACGCAGAGGAGCTAAGGGAGAACATGATTCACCAATTATAGAGGACAATGCAGAGAATGGACATGAAGGCTAGGAAATGAATTTCACACATGAGCGAGGGGAGAGTCTGATGAAGAGTAGTGTCAAGGACATGCGTGAGGAGGTGATGAGATGACGTCGCATGGGGTGAGAAGGAAGCTTGATAAGACAGGAGTTTGGGAAGGGGTGGGGAATCGAGGGGCCCACCCCTAGTGATTAACAATCTAAAGATTTCCAAGGTCATGGGATGGGGAGAAAGGAAACACGTCCATTGACTCTTAGAATCCCTGAACTTTCACCTATAGCCAAGTTTGTATGCAGATTTGCATCCTTGTTATTGTGCCTAAGAACATGGAGGGGTTTGACACTCAAGAAGGACTGAATATGTAAGTGAATGCGCTAGAAAATAGCTTTGAGGTGACCATTAGCGGGAAGGGTTCTCAGTCTTGCATGGTTAATAGTTGATTTGGAGTTGCGAACAAGAGTGATGGATTGAATGCCCCGAGCCTTAGCCAACTACATTCCCTCAAGAAGGGCATATGCCTCAGCCTGGTTGTTGGTGGCGTGTCCTATATTCTAGGAATAAGAAAGGTTCTTCTTTCCTCCAGGGCAAAAGATAACCCCACTCGTTCCTGCCACCCCGCACTTAAAGCTTGTTTTTCATGCCTTTGTGAAACCTAAATTAAGGCCTTAAGAGAAGCCCTCAAATGTCACTCAAATTGGCCAAGGCAAAGAAGACTATGCAAAGTTTTAGTCACGCGAAAGTATGCATAGAAACACATGTGGAGCTTGTTTCTCTATGCTCTACACAAAGCATGGGAAAAATGCTTATAAATAGAGAAGGCAAGAAACACGTAGGGGTTTTTGGTTGTGTTGAGCGAAGTGTTATCTCTACACTTTGTGTGACATTGGCAATGTGATGTTAGGTACATGGAGGAAAAGAGGAGTTGAAAGGAACACTACCTCCACAGTCCACACTTTGCAAAGACAAAGAGTGATGTGGAGCAAAGCATAGGGAAAACAAACAAAGCACAAAAAAACGTAACCTCCACATAAAAGAGGGAAAGAGGGCCCCAAGGCAAAGAATCTCGATGCTTAGCTCACAAGGGGCATGGCCACACAACATGTACAAGGCAACCAATGAAAGACAACGACATGGCAAAAATGAAAAAGGCCAAAAGGTCATTTTGTGGACAAAAAGGGGTCATTGACCAAGTTGGGCTATGTCATAGTGCCTTGGGTCATTTGGCATTGAGGTAGCAAAAAGAACAGTGAGACAAGTTCACCGTGCAAACAATTAGGTTTCTATAATCGTCCCTTGAGTTCTTTGGCCCTCTGATTGACCAAAGGTATAAAATTCTTAGAGCAAAGGAAGAAGGGGTTCGATGAGGGTCTAGAGGTTCCACCTAAAAATTGATCACGGTCATGCAAAAGGGACCTAGTGTTGAGGTAAGGAAGATATTTGACATTCCATCTACAGATAAGTCAACATTTCCACTCATAGAGGAAAAGAACAAGTTGTCATTCACATGAGTAACAGAACAACCATGTCGAATCATATTGGTTAGACATTCTCTAATGAGTTATCGTGGGTTCATTTAGGGATTAAACTCTGAATTGAGAAGTGTTGAAATAATGTAACTGCAAAGTGTATTCTTATTATTATTTGATATACTATTCATTGGATCAATCCCCATTGTGGATTGATCATGTCGGCTATTGTAAAATGACCAAATCCCCTTTTGCGGATTGGTCATAATGTAATTGTAATAGGCAAAAGAAGAAGTCGGCCCCAGAATATGTTTAAGAGGCCCCAGAATATAATAAAGGTGGTTATACCCACCCAGTTTGAGAATTCGGCCCAGCCAGTGAAGAGACACTTCACATGTGCCAGATTTGTATAAATAAGGAGGCTAGTGCCTCACTTAGACACACACCTCACTTGCTCATTGAGAGACAAGTTTCAGAATTGCAGTTAGAGAAAAGAGAGAGAGAGTGGCGCATATTTGGGAGAGGATCTTTTGTATTATCTTGAGTTATCTCTTGGCATTGTATTGGCTATCTATAATAAGGAAGTTTTGTTGGGTTTTCTTCCCCTAGAGGGTTTCCCAGGATAAATGTTGTGTCTCTTGTGATTGTGTATTTCTCAGTGATCTTGTGTTATG
>SNQJ01S0004237.1:173626-197290 GCA_010110895.2 Picea sitchensis
TAATTTATATTAGGTTATTAGCCTCCAAGAGAAGAAGTCGGCCAGAAATAATAATATATATTGAACAGACAGATACCCAGAATGAGAAGTCGGCCCAGGCAGTTAGCCAGAATTAGTATAAATACAGGAGGCCAATTCTCATTATGGCAGTCAGTGTCAGAATTGCAGTGTCCAGTTTTGTGCGCACTGCAGTGCCCAGTCTTGTGCGCAGGTTTGAGGAGAGCTACCATTGTAGTTGTTGTGGCTAGCAGATCACGTTTGGCTTGGACTATCTCTTGGCTAGGGTTTGGACTATCTGATCAGCGCTTGTTGGTGCGCTATCCTTGGGGAAAGGTGTGCTACCCTTTGTTTGGCTATCTAACCTAGGGTTTGCTTTCGTAATGATTCTCTGTCAAGGTTAAGGAGATCGGAGGGTGGCTTCGACCTATGGTTGGGTGACAAGGATATTGTCAATGGTAAAACGAACACACATCTTTCATATTCTAACAGGTTATGGGCCCACACCTCCTTCATTCAGTCTAAACGCTGGAAGGAAACATCGCCGCTAGGATATTGAGCTCGCTGAGGAACTGCCGCTAGGGTTACTAGCAAGAGCAGCTTCCAAGACACTGTCGCTAGGGTTACTAGCAAGAGCAGTGGAAGAAACCCTAATCCTCTTGTTGAGGCACCTTAAGTGAATGGATTGACCTAATCTCTGGATAGATCAGTGCGCTCTAGCCTAGCGCATCTCCTGATACTCTCAGCAAGCCAAGACGTGAAGTTTGAGTTTATGGTCAAATCTAGAGTTTGACCAAGTCAAAGCAACGATGACTTATTCTATGAAGTCAGAGAACAAGTTAGATGGAGCCTCTAACTTCAGAGTGTGGAAGACAAGGGTTGACCTCATCCTTGCCAAGAATAAAGTGTTGGATATCGTGAAAGGAAAGATCGTGGAGCCAGAGTTTGAAGAAGGAAAAGAAAAGGAACCACAGAATGTTGCAGCTATGGAGAAGTTCAAAGCAGTGATATCAATGCTATGAGTATCATAGTGGAATCTATAAAAGACCACTTGATACCCTACATCTCCCATCTTGACTCATCGAAAAAGATGTATGATGCCCTAACAAATCTCTTCTCAGTCAAAAACATTGGACAAGTAATGAGTCTGAAGAATGAGCTCCGTGACATGAAGATGAATGACGACGACAGCATAACATCACACTTTGTGAAAATCTCTCAATTAAGAGATCAACTACAAGCTATTAAAGAGATCATCTCAGAGGAGGAGTTGGTAAACATAGTACTCAATGGTCTTCCCAAGATGTGGGATGCATTTGTCGCAAGCATGAACACAAGAAAGGAGTATCCGACATTTGAAGAACTTTGGACTTCTTGTACTCAAGAAGAATTAAGGATCAATGCAAAAGAGAAACCCCAAAAGAAGTACGATGATCGAGCCTTCACAACAAGATTCAAGAACTTCAGGAACAAAAGGAAGTTTGGTTCAAGGAGGAAGTCAAATCAAGAGAAAGACATTTCAGAGGTACAATGCTTCAATTGTCGAAAGTATGGTCACTACAAGAATCATTGTCCCGAGCTAAAGAAAAGGAAGGAGAAACACGAAGCATCAATTGCCGAAGAAAAGGAACCTACAAAGAAGACTAAGCAGGATGGAAGTGACTTCTTCTTCTAAAGGTAACAAAACTCCTCTTATTTCTTGTACATATCTTGTTTGCATCATCTCTGTACATATCTTGTATATCTATCTCTTGGAAGATAATGTGTTCCAAGAAGAACTATACCTATGGAAGAAGAACAAGATAAGAATGGATATCAATAGATAATACACATGAAAGGATGAAATACAAATCATGTGGAAGATATTGCAAGATAAGTCGAATCAAACATCAAGAGACTTAGAAGAAGCAAAGTCAGCAATCGAGAGGAAATTGGAAAAAGACTTGTGACGTTTTGTAGAAGACAACAAGACAGAAGCGTGGACTTTGTTAGACAAGAGAGCCAATTATATACTGCAGAAGACAACAATGATGCAGATGGAAGCGTGGACTCTGTTAGATGGAGGGAGCCGATTATATGCACTCATACATGAAGCAAGGATTAGGAGGGAGCTAATCCTATGATCCATTGAAGATGATGAAGTATATATCCATGATAGCAGCCATGAAAGACAATACGTATTCTTCAAAGAGAAGCCTTAAAATATCCCTGGTTGTCCATCCACATCCGTGATCCTATGATGGAATCTATAAGAAACTCCATGGACCCGAGAACTAAAGACACACATGAAGATTCCAAGAAAAAAAGAGAAGCCAAAACAACCAGTCATTGTATCAAGAATCACAAGATTGTCACCCTGATATAAACTCAATAAAAGCAATCAAGCAGAGGAATTGAAAGTCGTGATGAAAAACAGTGTATGGAAGACTTATGAATGAAAGCATTACGAGATCCAAAACTAGAGGTTCTCCTAGATGGAGGGAGAAGACTATGATGATTACTTGTTCCAGTAAACCAAACTTATCTCTACATGAGTCATCATATCATCCGCCATAAGCTAGTAATAAAGGAGGCCATAAGCTAGTAGTGACCAACATATACTTGTACCATAAAGGTATGGTGAGATATTTTCATCATACCCTTTATGAATCATGTTGTTGGTATTGTTGATATTTAATACCCTTGAGGGTGGGCATTGAGAAGATCTGCTATATACCTTGTGACCACATTGATAACATTGTTGTCCAAAGTAGTAATTGCCTCTCCAAATAAGCTTGTTTTTGTTTGGGTGGCAATTAGTTCCATATCAAGACTCTGCATCATCCTTTATCAACAAATAAGCACTAGGTAAAAGCCCATTTGATTTCAGACTTTTGAGGTGTTTATGGAATTCTTCAGTTAAATTATTTTTCTACAATGTATATATGTAAGGAGTTTTGTGACTTGAAATGCATATGATTGTAGAAGCATATTTTTTAGGGTCAAACTTTACATTTCCATTGTGGACCTGCTTTGGGAGGGTGACAATTTTTTCCTTGGCAGCTTGTAAAATTCACCCCACCCAGCTTACAACATAAGTAGTTAATACATAGAACACAAGTCCTGGGTTACATTCTCAAGCCAATATGTGAGTGTTAAATCTTGACCTAAAGAGTTCCACCATCTAGGAAACCAAAATATATTTAACTATAGTTTTAAATGTTGAATTCAAATTTGATTGTTAAGACCTTGAAAGCCAAATATCCTGAAGAAAATTGGTAAGAACATAAGAAAATCACAATCCATCTTCTGATAATATATTGAAAGTAGAAAAACCAATAAATTGACAAAAGTATAAGTTCCTTTTGCTCTAAGCCTTCTACAATAATACTACAAGAACTGGACAGCCCAAGTTTGTACCATGAAATATGATCTAAAATAATGATACTGAAAGCACCACTACACTGTAAGCCTGCAAAGCGCAATTTTATTCAAGCCAAACCAGTGCACAATTGCCAAATGATAAACAGAGCAGTCTACCTAAAGGATTATTTAGTTATTTAACAACTTCAAATTGACAAACTTCATGAATGAAACTGCAATAAAAAAAACTTTAAAACAGGAATGAAATTTTCATTTTTGTATAACTTCTTTTAGCGGTATTTAATAAATGTATGTAACATAAGACAACTTACAAGAGAGAGGTATTTAGAGCTAAACCCCTTCACTAGCAAGAACCCTCATTCTGATATACATTTTTCCCTTCCAGTAGTAGTATATATAAGAGTCAATACAGCTTTCCTTAAAACTTTTAATGCTTGCTCAGTTTCTTCTATATATACAAAATTTGATTATACATTTGGTAGGTTTTTATTAGTGAAAATGCTCCTTCCCAACAAACTCTTGTGAATCCATTACAAGGCATTTATTTCATCCTGTTTAATGTGTTGCCTAGTTTGTGAACAAGAACCTAAGATCGTCTTCCGTTAACCTTCCCAAGGCCTCCGAAGAACCTCCTACAGTGCTGCATTCCAAAGCAGTAAAAACATCACAATTTATTTAGTGATTCCCCACATACTGCAATTACTCTAAAAAACATCAAGACTTGTAGAAAAAACTGATGACTGTAACTTTTACCCTTCAAAAACGAGTTGCTTCTTCTCCTGTAATCTAAGAATTCTCTCTTCAATTGTGTTTGCAATGACGAATCTCACAACCCTGAGGATTATATAAACAGGATTTACAAGTCAGTTATTGTATTAACAGACTAGTTAATTGAACAAACTATTAAACTTTCTGATCATAGATGCAATAGAATGCATTTCAAAAAAGTTTTCAAGGGCTGCCTTTTAAAACTCTGCAAAAGGGCCAATTGCAACAGAATGTATTTAGAAAACGTTAAATATGGCAGACCTTTAAAACCTCCGCAGATGAGCCAAGAATTAAGCAAATTGACTTCTCAGGAAAACTTTATAGATTTAGCATCAGCTAAAAAAAATCGAAGTTTAAATGGTCAGTTTGTACTACTGACTTGGTTCACAAAAGTTTCGTGCCATGGTACCCGAAAGGTTACCTTGGTATCCTATATTTCTCAGTCCAAGAAGCTCAAATGAGGCTTTGGAAACCTAAAACTAAGCTGCTTCCAAAGCAACTTAACAGCGATATATCAAAACCTATGGTATACTGATTTATTAGCAACTTATTGTTGCATGAATACCATTATTATTGATAAGCCTTTTCAGAATGTCAAAAATTGATGTTTTGACCTAATCATACATATTCTGAGAATCTCAAATATCTCAGGTAACAAGCAAATTTCTATAAAAATCCAACTCTGAGATATGTATATATAACCATTTAATTAACAATGGTTCAAAATAAAGTGCCAAGAAAAAGAGATGGTGGTCCACATATACCTCACTCTGTAATTTACTAATAGCGTGTGAGCTGGCTGCTTCAAATAGCCAACAAGGTAAACTAATACCACCAGTGGTATTACAAAAACTAGATACGAGAACAGTTTCAATGTTATGGGCTTTATTTTTCCAGGGCAACAGAACAAACCAAACCAAACCAAAGATATAGTTACTAGCAAAACTGACTAGACTGGAAACAAAGTACCTGATTGGTTTATACTGTCCAAGCCGATGAATACGAAACCAAATCAAAGATATAGTTACTAGCAAAACTGACTAAACTGAAAACATAGTACCTGATTGGTTTATACTGTCCAAGCCGATGAATACGATCCTGGGCCTGCTGTTCCACTGCTGGATTCCACCAAGGATCCATCAAAAAAACCTAAAGATCATGCAGATAAAATTGTATGTTAGATCACAAAATGCACTTGCCTATTTGCTGGGCACATTATAGAGTTGAAAAGGATACAAACAAGCAATTTATTGTCTTCAGCAGAAAAGGATCAAACATACAATACCAGACTGGGAGGGTTCTTACATGAGAAGCTACTGTCAAATTAAGAGCCACACCTCCTGCCTTCAAACTCATTAGGAAAACCTATGAGACAGATAAATGTTACCACCACGATCATAAATAGATGATTAAAATCAGAATTTTTGGAGAAAAAAGACAACAAAGGAAATACCTTACAATCTGGATCATTTGAAAACTTCTCAATTGTTTGATCTCTCGCCTGAATACTCATACTTCCAGTCAGTTGAGTGCATTTTATCCCTGACTGCATCATTTGACATATATTTATGTTCAAGCATTTTCTATCGACATAAAGAACAATCCACGAACTTTGACTGAAACATATTTTAAAGCATAATGCCATAATCACAACGCACATTAAGAAAATGCATGCTAACCCCAGAGAAGGTATGAAAATTATGCAATGGCAACATAAAATATCAAAACATTGTTAAACCTAACAATAGTTTATGAAATATTCAACATAGGAAAGATGAGGTTGGAGACCAATAAGATTTAAAATCAATCGAAATTTTTTCAAATATTAACTCAATATATTTTCACTTTAAATCATTACAGTCAACAATTTGACTTTGGAGTAATAATACAGGTAACTCGACCAACGACAATTACAGAAAAGCAACAATGTTTTTGAAAACTCTGGAGTATATTGCCATCATGCTTTAAAGTAATGCTTAAAAGTTATGTATAGCGAGAATCTACCTTCCGTAGAGAAAAAATTATTAAATCCAAAAATGATGTAAACTGGCTAAAGACTATTGCCTTTGCAGCAGCATCCTTCTGTAGCATAAGCGCAATCTCTTCCCTCTGAAAACATCAACCTAAGTAAGTTCCCTTCGGACAAGTGAGAACAAAAGAATCGATAATCAAGGCAACCAACATCATCCAAAACAACAAAACATAAATTATTCCTAAATTGCACACTAAGTAGGGATTATGCAAAAAATCGTTCCAGAAGCGTTTTTACAAAAATGCATTGAACCAAAATTATCTAATAAATATGTACCAAATACCCCTACTAAATAAAGAAAACAAAAATCTGGTTGAGTAGACCTTAAATATAGGTGATCTTAAAGAGCTCGAGCCTATGAATGAGTTTAACCAATCAACTATGGCTGTCCAAACACTGAAAATAAATACAAACCCCAAGAAGGCTGCAGATTCTTGTTGGAGGTTGTGAAATGACAATAGAAAAAAGCACCCTCGTCACTACAGTAAGTACTAAGGTCTGAACATCACCTGACATTTAAGTCAGAAACATGCCATCTGACATTTAAGTCTCCCATTTTTTTTCCCATGGGAGTGTGGTCTAGCAGCAAATAGCAAGCTGAATGGACTTGACTTAAAACGGAGACCTGAGTTCAAACCCCCAGACTGGGTGCAGATGAGGCCAGGTGCAAGTTCTGGGTGATATTGACAGCATAGTTATGCCCCTCATAGCACGGAAACTTAGTCAAAGGGACAGCTCTAAGATTCTATAAGCAGTATTTCCCAGAAAAAAGTCTCTCACTATCTAAAAACTAAAGGGCAACCCTGGACTGTTTCTTACACCTCAGTCAGGTACAGTGATTGTACAAATCCATTCATTAGCTTAAACAAATTTACAAGTTAAAATTCTTCCTTAAGAATCCATAAAATGTAAATCCATACAGAGACAATGCCGCAAGGAGGCTCTGAATCATCTTGCCATTAATGTAACATATACTATTCAATCCCAACGGGTTATTTAACTGGTCATTGCTAATGTTGCTGGGCATTTGGCTAGTTCCATGACAGTAGGTGCCTGATTCAAATCCCCTGGGTGAGGCACACTAGTCTACACCAACAGGCTTACCAGGGATATCATCAATGAATGTGAGGAAGCATCCATTAGATTTCCCTGCAAAGTTTTCCTTGGAAAAAACATAAACTATTCTACTCCTGAAAAATATTATACTCTGATTGGTGGATTGTAGCAAGTACCATACCAATGAATTATGACTATAAATGCAAGAAATAAAACCACACATACATGATGCCTAGGACTGATATATTTGGTGCGTAATCATTTCAACTGCAAAGAACTTATATTAAAATATTAAAATAAGGCAGAAAGTAAAGAATCTTGCCAAAAATAATGATAAAAAATTAAATTGCAAGTTGTAACAACTAATAGAAAAGACAATGCAGTAAATGATGAAAAATACTTAAATAGCAGATAATAAGGAAAAACCCATCACACACCAAAGCATCAATCTTCGTGCTGGTTTGAAATTCGTCAAGATTTATTTTACTCAAAATACTCGAGCGCTTATAACCCTTGATCTTGTTTGTGTTCTCCTGGTTATTTCCATTCCTTCTCCCGGTAAAGTCAATTGTGAGAGGTTTTAAACAAGATGGGCATAAAGACTGTCCAGAAGTTGAGGTATATTCTTGTATACAACCTCTGCAGAACGTGTGTCCACATGACGCGCTCTGTTACACATCAAAAGACAAAACAAACATTATGCATTTTATAATCAAAGAGAGAAACAGTTGTTATGATTCAAATTCAGGCATTTCACAAAACATGGAAATGATTACTTACAACTGGATCATCGGATTCATCATTACAAAGACTGCAAACATTTTTTGCTGTAGATGAATCAAATGTACTATTCTGGTCATTTGCAAGTGACGTGGAAGTTTTAGAATAAACCACCAGATATGGATGATCTACTGCCTGGAACCAAAGTCAAGGAATACATGAAACTCTTTCAGCAGAGCTCAAGACTGCTTAGGTCATAAAAGCATAGAATTGTATTCCTAAGTGCTGGAACAGGCTGCTGAGAAAATCCAGTAGATCAATTGAATGCCAATTGCAGAAATTACCAGCTTCAACTTAAGCGCACTAAGAAATTAAGCTATAATTTATAAACAAGAACGCTCGAAGATGCTAAACATCGTTGTATACATATGACATAACTGACTTTTCAGTTTGTGGATCTCATTATCCAAACCTCTGCAATCTAAAACATCTTGTTTCTAAAGCTTAAACTCAGATTTGCAATAAGAAGCGTATATTTCCTAAAATCTGAACCTATATGCTGTACAAACAAGTTTTATACTGGTAATCTACAATTTCAAACAAACCTCATTTTCACCTTGGCAATTCAATATTTCACAAGGACCAGTATTAATGGTCTGCGAAAGAAATTTTATGTATGACATAATAACCACTTAATTTAGGATGTATATATTTTTGCAAATGATCCATCTCTATATATCAGCTCTAGTTTTGGGTATCAAAGAATTAACGAATAGTACCTGGCGTAATCGTGTGAGCAGATCAAAGATATGAGCATAATTGTTGAGCAGTGTTCCCGCAGTTATATATCTGTAGGTAACAAAAAGAAAGTAAAAACACTTACATAAGAGGACATCAAAGTTCCGTCAAATCGATTGTCCAAGGTCAAAAATATCCCCATCAGAACTCAGTTCATATACATACATTAACATACAGGTACAGTTGTAAAAACTGCAGAAGAAGGGAGAGGTACCTCCCAAGAAATCATAAAAAATGCCGTCCGATAATTTCTATATCTATTAACAAAACAGAACAGCTAGATGCAACATTCATTAAATGAAATGCCGCATCTCATGATGACAACACCTCTGCTAGAAAGCAGCTTCTATAGAAAAACAACTAAAAAATCCTCCTCCTTGTGACAAGTGAAATTATGACTTATCATAAAAAAAAAACTAACTAACAAAGCAAGCATAAGCCAAATCTGCATTGAACTCATTCAAATACATCAATACTTGAAAGAAATAGTGCAAGGCATAGCTACATACGTGTTAAACTGTGATTGACTCTGTGTATACAAAGCTTGGTAAAAATCCTCTTCTCTTGAATCAAATGCATCCCGTCTTAGAAATGCCTGCCATGGATATTGGTCAACGTATGTATACAACAATATTTAGTAATTTATTAAGCCATACACAAACACACAAGGATGGCATCCTATAAAATTAAAAACACAATTCTAAGATTAAAGGTGCAGAAGCACTCACAACTCTAGGAGGAAGGGCAAGATCCGCTGCCCGTTCAGACTTGGTACGCCTTAAAACTATGCTATCTAAAACTTTGTACTTGAGCAAAATCAGAGCCTTGCGACCTTCATATTTGTAGCCCCATTTCTTTATTGGATTTGCAACATACTAGGGCATTGGCATGTGAAGTCTGCAAATTAGAATCTCTAAAGAAAAAGACTTAACCGGAAATAACATGCTAGCACAGTCAAAGGAACTACAATCAATGTCCAAGTACAAGAAGAAATATGGGATTATTCCTCTTGAATTATACCTTATTCCACCAGCAAAAATGGTGTAGTGGTGAATGACCACAATGATCACATTTCCGCCAATGCTTCCCAAAGCTGCCACACGACATGTAAACTCTCTTTAAATTATGTTTACATAACCTTACACAAGCAATTGGACAAAGTAGGTTAATGAATAAGAACAAATGTTGGAAGTTGTTACATAAAGAACATCTCCAATCTTGCGAAATAAACTGCATCTAGGAGGGGCACTGGACTTAAATAAACCATTTACCATGAATACACCAGCATAGCAATATATATCAACATAAACATGGACTTCAACTAATCAAAAAATGATATTGAGATTTAAATAGATAAATTGAATGAAAGGCAATGTCCACCACTCCACACCATAGGACACCTCAGTAATTGAAATTGTGTTGAAATTTTATATAAAAGAATCAAGATTGAAGTAAGGCAAAACCCACTCCATGCGGACTCAGGGTAAGCTACGCATACTGACAAGAATTAGTGATCAAGTATCATATGAAGAACAGTGCTAGAAAACAATTCACCTTTACTGTAGGGATTCAAAACATGGTACGGTAGAAGCTTATTATAGGACTCAAAATATGATACGGTAGCAGCTTATTATAGGATTCAAATTATGGTACGGTAGCAGCTTATTATGGGATTCAAAAAATGTTGCATGACCATCTTTAGCAAAAAAAGATTAAACTAGAGTAGATGCAGACCTTGTTATAGCCAAACAAACAACTGAACACTAGAGCAACTTGGAAGGAATTATTCCCAACTTTACATGGGACTGGTAGGCATTCAACTGAATCAAAAGTTTCAGGCATGAACTCCTAGCAATTTATAGTAACTGTTACCAACATCGCAATAATATAGCCGACATCGCAATATTATTGCCGTTTTGAGGGTCAACAATATTATCGCCCAAAATAATCGCAACATTTTCCTCCGGCAATAATATCGCGATACTTTTGAAAATGTCGTGATAATATCACAAGTTGATGGAAAATGTTGCAGAGCCCGCAGACAGTCACGATTTAAGAGCAATTTTGGGTTTTTAAGTGTCATTTGCAAACAGATTGTGGGGTTTGGAGAGCAAAGGAGCATGAGCCGAAAATTTAATTTATTTTGTCATTTTGCAAACAGAAAGAGGTTAGTAATCAACTAATTAATGGTAATGTTAAATTCTTAAAAATGAGATTCTCCTTTATCTTTCATTTTCATCCTTTTACTTAAATTTTTAACATTACCATTAATTGTTTCAGGATGTTTGAGAGTGGTTCCAACCACATTGGACTTCATATGAAGAAAGTAGAATTTTAGGTCCCATTCAAAATTCAGCAGACTTAATGGTTTACAAGATTTCAAGATTGGCAGTATTGCAACATTTCCACTAGATTCTATCATGTATGAGGGTAAGGAACTGGCATTTAGTCAAGAGCACCAAGCCCTCTATGTACCTCGATGTCGGTCACCTTGATTGTTGAACTCCTCTGTCATGACCCTAGTAAAAATGTACCCTTCACTCAAGTAAAATCTCTTATTAGGCATGTTAGGCTTTTTCTATCTTATTTTAATGCTTAGAGGGCGACACTGATAATGAGGATCCAAATATAGGCAATGATTTTGATGATATGTAGTTATTTGTTGTAGCATGATTTTTTTTGGACTCTAGAGGCCATTTACAGCCTCTTTGTTGATGTTTTTTAGTTCAAAGATGGACTGCACTCGGTGCTATTTCGATTATATGCACCCTTACTTGCTATTTACATGAGAAACTTTGAATATTTGTGTATAATATTCAAGTATAGTAAAAATGTACCCTTCACTCAAGTAAAATCTCTTATTAGGCATGTTAAGCTTTTTCTATCTTATTTTAATGCTTAGAGGGTGGCACTGATAATGAGGATCCAAATATAGGCAATGATTTTGATGATATGTAGTTATTTGTTGTAGCATGATTTTTTTTGGACTCTAGAGGCCATTTACAGCCTCTTTGTTGATGTTTTTTAATTTAAAGATGGATTGCTCTTGGTGCTATTTCGGTTATATGCACCCTTACTTGCTATTTACATGAGAAACTTTGAATATTTGTGTATAATTGTTTGGATTCATATGGATGCACATCAATATATCTTCACGGACTCTGACAAAGCGAGTTGTACTTGGTAGTAGCACCAGTAGAGGACACCAAAGTCTAACTCATGCTTCTTCTACGGGACATCAAAGTCCAATGTCAGCCCCAAGGCTTTCTTCCTCCAAAGGAAAATCCATTTCTAAAGCCATCACCTTTGCTCGTAAAAGGGGCAAAGGGAGTCGTTAGTTTATTTATTTGATTTTATTGTAGACTGTTCATGATGATGAGATACATTTATATATTTTTTTATAATATTTTGAGGCTTTAGAGTCGGGACATGATTCAGTGTATCTGTGATGTATTCGAGTTTACTAGACATCTTATACATCTTATATATCATTTCTCTTTTCACATTTATGTGGAAATACATTTGTTCGATGTTGTTGATAATTTCGATATTTAAAAAAATAAAAATAAAAATGAATATTTTGTATTTTTTCATTCTTACGACATTTTCTGATATTTTCCCCGATGTTGCCGATATTTTCGTTTTCGAACCCTCAACAATATTTTCACCGACACGATGTTGGTAACACTGGTTTATACAGAATTCCAGATGTGCCCTTCAGGTCATCTAAAAAACAATCTGAAGTATTGTAAGCTCTTTAAATCTCATTTGCATTTTCTCGCTTTCACACATTAGTATAAGTTCCAACAATATGTCTCCATCTTGTATGTACTATGCACACATTCTATAAATAGTACCAGTATAATCTTTATAGGCAGTTTTACATTTTCATAAATAACAACATAAAGTTCTGCATACATAACTACCAATATCAAATGAAACTAGGTATCCAAAAAATTAATCCTTGATTCAACACAAGAACTGTACAAAACAAAATTCCATAATAAAAGTGATGGTAAATTGCTCTGTTACTCGCTCAAGGGTGACAACTTTTTGGATACCCTAGCAAGGGTGTCATTTGTTGCTTGCATGAGGTGTCATGCTCATCTTCACCAAATCCCAATAGAGTTTCTCTTGATCTTCACCAAATTCATGATCGTGCTAGCACAGTTGTGGTTTGACTCACTTTCATCCCCAGTTCTTAGATGACAAATGCATTGTGATATGGTATGGTATGGTATGGTTCTCAATATGCTTCATTTGACATTCCATGTATCAGTCCCTATTCGAACATGATGATATAACTTCTTAGCTCATCGTAAAGTGGTAAACACCTAACAATTGTTTATTAGCATTTCATAACATTATATGGTTTTATTGCTTGCCTTGTAGTACCTTGGGGAACATGTTTTTTGTTAGAAGTGTGTCATTTCTTGGGTTAACTTGTACCACTAGGTGTCTAAGCTAGATAACGTTATCTATATCCCAACCATGTGAACCATTTTCCACCTCCCCAGTATCATTCAATGCATCCACATGAAAAAATTCATCCTGGTTATGTATGATTTCTCAAAGGTCAAAAGGAAAGGTCAAAATTAAATCCTAAATCAATAAAGTCACTAAGGCTAAGAGGTGAAGAGCTAAAGTTAAAAGCCAAATATTAAGCTTGAGCAATGCCCCTCACTATGAGGCCAATGCCCCTAGTCCTTGGTTTATCTATGAATATCTAAATAAAAGGGATTTGTTCAATAAATTGAGCATCTAAAGAGAGGCTTAAAGGGATATTAAGAAATGGTGTCGAGGATGGTAGCTCAATGCTTAGCTCCCTCTAGAAGGCTATTATAAGCAAAACTCCTAGCTAAATAAAGCTAGAGGAATAAATAATAAGAACTATGCATGTCTAAGACTTTGAGGGCCATCACATGAACTCATTCCCCCTTACCTTTCATCATTATTACTCATTATTGCATATCTTTCACCTAGGTACTTGGAAAATATGGGTTGTCCTAGGATTTGAAGCATGTATAAGGGTTAATATTGTTCCCCTTAGTAAAACTTAGGCAAGTATTAAAACTAACCCCCTTTGTTATGTTTTGCTAAGAGATATCACCAGGGGCTACCAATTAATGGCTTGCTAAGCGTCGAGACCCATCAATTCAAGTGGGTGTTGTGCATTAGGATACATGTACCATGCCTCGAGATCCGTGACACTACCTAGGGATCCATGATACTACATTGGGATCCATGTACTCATATATGGCCATCTCTACAAATATTGGGATCCATGACATTTGCCTTGGGATTCATGTACCGCATCAAGATACATGTCATTGCATTGGGGTCTGTGACAATGCATCGAACCATGACAAGGACACCATGTCATCACACATGCCAGATGGACCATTCATATGCATCCTCCTTGATCAATTGGACATTCCATGCATGCTCATGCATTATTTACTCCCTTTGTACCACACATAGGGGTATTTAATGCATTGGAGAGAGTGATTGCACATTATGAGGGTGACTTGATATGATGAGTTGGACCCTATGATGATGTGTCACCATCACTATATGTCTTCTTGAAGAGCGCTTACCTTGATGATCCCACACATGCCTCTTGATAGGGTTTTTATGCTTGGATGGCTCATACATGTGGAGAAGACGTCCCTTTTGAGGACGTTCTTCCACCTTTGGACCATTCCCTAGATCAAGGAGATTGATAAGAGGGTGTTGGACCATGTTTGACTTGGTTTTGGACAATTTCCTTGGACGTTGGCACCATGTTTTAGGGGCGCACCTCTCTTGGCTTCCTTTTTTCCCACACGTATGGTCTTTTCGTTGTATTTTGACCTCTTCAAGAGGAACGTTTCACTTTGTAAGCAATTTATGAGATGTATTTTATTATTTGATGTATTTGCCCGTGGTTTTACCAGGCTAGTGGTTTTGGAGCTCATGGTTTTGAGCTAGCACATGGTTTGTACTGTATTTGAGGAGAAGCTTCACCTATAAAAGGAAGACTCCTCCATTTCAAATCGTTGGAGATTAATGAGAAGCTTGGCTAAAGACTTCTATTGAGTATCTACTTCTCTTCTTGTGATTTTCTAGTTATTTTTCAAGGGTTAAATAAACACTCTTAGAGGTTGCTTGGAATATAAAAGGTACTACAAAGACAAAGAAGTGTGAAATGCTCCACTTGGAAGGGTTCTCAAGGTAAGTTCTCCCACCTTCCCTTTTGATCATTAAAGTTCTTTGTTCGTGCATTAAGGTAGGACATCTAGTGGCTCTATCCTTTTGGTTGGCCAGCCTTTGAGTTCACCTTGCTAGTACCAGGAAAGACTATACCAAGGACCGATCCTCCCTTGCAACCTAGAAGGGAACCTTCTAGCCCTAGGTAGCGCTTGAGGGGCAATCCTCTAAGTGCCATCAACACTACCATATCTTAAACACTAGCCTTCACTTGGACATGAAGTGATGACCCCATAAGCCCTCTAAGGCATTGGTGTTCATTTATCTTTCTTTGTTTTCTTTGAGCTTCATTGCATATATTTCTTTAATTTGTTGATGGTCGGTCAATCATTTTCTATCCTATGCCAATGGTTAGGGGTTTGAAAGTGTCTTTCTTATTTGTCTATCCCCACTCTATCAAAACATAGGGCAGATCGCATTGTTTATTCAAGACTAACCTATTTATTGCAGCCCTAAACTCATAACTTGGAAAATGATTCTTGTTGTTCCATCTCTGAAAATCTTGTGTATACATGTGTGGAAGAAAGCTCGAGTTTGCAGCGTTACAGGTCCCTTGATCAGGGTTTGGAGTGTGCCTCATTCCTAGTAATTTCAGCCTCCAAATCGATGTAGCAAACAGTCCAACGACCCTCTTAATAAGCCAAATCGGCACCTCAACTTTGTTGTCCCTGCTCCACTGTCCTAATTGTCAAATAGCAAAGTATCTAGAGGTTAGATCCAAGGTTATCTTCTTCTTTACAAGGTCGTTGCAAGATATTCCTATCTCGGATTGTCCTGTCTCCCAAACTACCCCAGCGACTTGATTCTTAACTGGGTCATTGCCTCTTTCTCACTGGTCATATCTCTGTCATCACTGTCAAAATCTGCAGGGTAATACAACAAGCAAGTGTGTTCTCCCAACTGCTGTCCTAGATATCATTTGCTGGTTTCTTTGTATGGTGGTGTGGCTTCAGGTCTTCCACTGCTAAACTGCTTCCAAAGACCAACCTAGAGTGTACAGTGTTCCTTAATCTTTGCTGTCTTGTGGGCTGATTTCTAAGAATAGTATACAGTGACGGTTTTCCATAACAGTGATTTGCTTTTGTTGCTAAGTTTGGTATGATATGTGATGCACAATTTGCATGTATATTTGATCTAAACATTTCGTTGCATCCTCATGACAAGATGTATTCGTGTTCACTACTTTGAAATCTGAGTTTGGAATTGCATACTGGAACCTTGTTACAGCAGTAATACATCTTTGTTATCGTATACATGTGTTGATTTGATGGTATAGAATCTGTTGTGAATTGCTGCTGTCATAACAATTCACTTAATGCTCAAAGTATCCTATGAACAAACATTAATGCTTCATTGATTGTACTCATAAAGTTTGCTGGTCTATTACACTATAATTCTCATAAGCATGCTTTGTAAATGATATATGTGCCCTTTATTTGTCAAAGTTGTCGACTGAGTAATTTGCATCATATGCTATTGGTTATAATTCATGGACATTGATCAATATTGATAAATGGTGCATTGATATAATTGTTGCAAGCAATCTTAAGCATGTATTGTTGGCTTCCCTAGTTTATCTTGAGCCTTTCCTTTTAGGAAATCAACACAATTCTTATGTTTTCACCCGTACTAATTGCAACGATAGGACTTAGTATTGATCCCCTAGGAAAACCCTCCTTAGGTTAGAAACACTAGACTAGAAGAGTAGAGGCAAGGCCGCTGAGGTGACAATGGGCAGTTTGCCTGTCTGTTGCCCCAAGCTCTCCCTCGCAAGGTGGGGACTTTTCCTTGGCAAGAGTTTGAATGGTAACATGCTCCATTGTTTTAATATCTAGATTTCAAAAGGTCATATTTCCTCCATTCAAAAAATGAACCCAAATTAGTGATTCATATATTTAAAGGACAAATAAAATCTATCAATATATCAAAGCTTTCAAAAGTTATCAAATAAACAGACCTCATCAAAAATGCCACCCAAATGAATATAAATAAATAACACATCGCTCATATCCGTTTCGTATTTCTTTCTTCCCACTTCAGATCAACTCTAGTTTGTTCCAGCAGAATCATCATGTCTAATGTATTAACAGGGTTATGATAGGAATTCATCATTTCTTAGCGGCTTTTTGGAAAAAACATACAAGGTGGTATGAATTCCAATGAACTGAAACATCCAAATAATCTAAACCTTAAACTTAGAGGCTCTTATGATTTTAGGAAAAGTGCATGAAACGTTTTTGTGAAGAAAATATTTGTTGATGTTAGAATTAGGGTAGTAAGGCTGAAACAAAGTGTTTTTTTTAATTTCAGTGAGAATAACAACTAGATCTTATATCCAGAAAACAGATCTACACTACTTGAACAGAGAAAACAAACATGTGTGCTCAGATCTAAGCTAGATTAGATATAGTTAAACGTAGATCTAGAATAAACATCAATTCTGATCTATAATGCTGGTGAAATTCTCATACAGATCTAAACTCAAAATGAACACAAATCTGATTATGAGCAATATAACAACTTCTGAAACAAAGAGTAAGAACCAAACTCAAGATACAGTCCAGATCTGATAACCTATAACATTCAATGCTGATATATATATCTAGACAGATCAAAACAAAACTCAAAACAAAATCCAGATCTGATAATGATAAACTGAATAGATAACTTACCTTGCCTTGAAGTCTTACCTCGGAAGAAATCACAGCCACGCACTAGAGATGCAATACCATTTGTAATTATGCTCAGACAAAATTCAGAATCATAGATCCACCATATAGGTTCGATCTCTTGCCAAGAAAAGAATAGACTTTCTTGCCACCAAGAGAAAAAGCCACTTAGACTTCACACAGGAAATTTCTATAATCAAACCCCCATATANATTATGCTCAGACAAAATTCAGAATCATAGATCCACCATATAGGTTCGATCTCTTGCCAAGAAAAGAATAGACTTTCTTGCCACCAAGAGAAAAAGCCACTTAGACTTCACACAGGAAATTTCTATAATCAAACCCCCATATACAGTTTCTGTGATCAAAAACCCTCATGCACAGTTTCTAAGATCAAACCCTCATGCACACTGATAGGTGCGGCAGCCTTAACAAATCAGTAGAGGGGCTGCGGCTCAATTTGAGGGACAGATCTGCATAGGAGAGAGGTAGCGGCAGCTTAGAAAGGAGAGACGGTAGCTACACTTCACTGCTCATGAGTTGGGACAGTAGAACAGGTAGAGAAGGGCCGAGCCACCACACAAAACTCAACAACAATTACAACAAGGGAAGTCGCACCACACTAGTCCTCAACGGGAGCCGCAGCAACACAACAGTCCTCAAGGGGAGCCGCAATAACACAACAATCCTCAAGGGGAGCCGCAGCAACACAACAAACACTTCAACAGCAGATGGAAGGAGGGCCGCAGCAAAGAGAGAGGATCCGCTCACCTTAGAAGCTCAAGAGCATACAAAAATATGTGTAAAGTGAAGGGTAGAGGGGTAGGTTATTTGTAGTTTGGGCTAGGGCACAAATAAAACAAATTAAATTAAAAATAATTATTATTAAAAATAACATGTTTAAATTAAGTTAATTTAAACATGTTATAATTAACATTTAAATTTAAACTTTACTTTAACCCTTAAGACAAAAACAAGAACCCCAAACCAACACAAGCAAGGGTAAAGGAGGGTTTAGGTGGGCTAGCTTGGTGGCAATACTTGTCCATTCATTATCAAGGTGACCTTATTAACTTTATCATCATTGCATATGGGATACATCCCTCATGTGGTCATGCCCACCTTCAAGGAGGGTCATACACCAACAAAATACCTGATCAAGGATCAAGTTGCCCNTTCTGGGGTCTTATCCACCAAGGTACAAGACCAAGGATCAACCCATGCCCCAAGCATGGGTACCCTGGACCATGTCCAGGGGCCCTAGACATATCTAGGGGCTTTAACTGCTTGGTCCCAGACCAAGAACCCCAGTCATATACCGGGGGCCCTCCCAGGGGTCTTTACTGCTTGGTCCCAAACCAAGAGACCCATGCCCCAGGCATGGATACCCTGGACCATGTCCAGGGGCCCTAGACATATCTAAGGGCTTTAACTGCTTGGTCCCAGACCAAGAACCCCAGTCATATACTAGGGGCCCTAACAAGGGTCTTTTGCCATGGCACTGACTGTTTGGTCCCAGACCAAGTACCCCAAGAGTGCACTGGGGGCCCTAGATCTCGGCTAGGGTCTTTGCCATCCTCCCGGAGAATGGCTCTTGCAGCTGCTATAAATTTAACAGTTGATAAAGCGTTTGAGAGAATTTTCATACCGTTACCAGTTTGGCTTTTGAAATGAAGACACAACTAATTGAAAGCAACAATGCTCTCCAAATGAATTTGAATGTACGTTATATTCATGTAAGGAATTGACTATGTTTAAATGGCTTTAATATGTAAAAAGAGAACAATAGCTAAGGTAGCTGCAGAATCATACCTGTAATCAAGTGATTTGCAGTCACATTTCTTACAGAAATAATAGGAGTAAGGATAGATCTCTAAGAACCGGACCTGCAGTTTGTTTTTAACTTTATAAGATGCCATCTGACAATAACTGCTAGAAATCTATTACCTTTTGTAAATCCACAATTTTTGTGAAGAGAAGACTTACAAGTGAATACAATTCTCCCACACGGTTTTGAAGAGGAGTGCCACTCAAAGCCCACTTGTAAGATGACTGCAATGAGAATACAGCCTTAGATGTGTTGCATCTTCTATCTTTGATAAAATGGGCCTGCCACTCAACATTAAAACGAAAGAGATCTGTTATAGAAGGCAAAATCAAAAAGGTGATGGAAAGGTACACTCATGTAAATATGAATCCAAATGAATTCTTGCAGGTGAGTACAGATAAAATTTACTGGGTATAGCAGTACCATTCCTTGGAAGATAAAAACACTAGTGGAAAGAGTACCATAGTTAATTAACTAACTCATTCATGGACTGAGCCATTAGTAGAATGACTACGATATGCAATGGATACAATCACTTTATTTCACACTTGATCAATCACAATATCATAGCTCAATGTCTTATGCTACTAGCATAGATCCATCTTGACTCAGATCTGTTAGGCACTGGACAGGGTCCAAAAGAACACAGCTGCAAGCCTATCACCGCTTACAAGATCCAGTGGGAAGATAAATCTATGCTCGTGTTTTTATTTGACATGAAACGTTGAGTGTCTAACTATTTTCCATTTTATTTTATTGGCATTAACAATCAGAGAACCTCACTTCGCTCAGTGCAATAAACAAACCACTAAACCCATACTCTGGCAAAATATCAAAGGGAAAAATATTATACAAACCTCATCCAATATGATTCGATCCCATTTGACTGAATGTAGAATAGATGAACCTGAGGCAGCCTCTACAGTATCTTCAAAATCAATATCCACGTTTTTCTTCCTTCTCCCTCTCCTTTGACCCTTACCCTCCACATATCCATCATTCTCTTTCATCTGTGATTTGTGTTTCCTTCCAGTGCCAGAAGCATGTTCTGAATCTTCATCGTCTATTGATGTCTTTGACTTTTGTTTCCCCTTCATCTTCTTGTCACGCACATCTGTTTCACTATCAGTATCTCCGTTACCTGACTTCCTTTTTGACATTTTTTCATTGGGTTTGTTTTCCCCTTTCTTTTTCATTTGTTTGGCTTGCTTTTCAGTTTTCACGGCAGTGGGTCCACAAAAGAAGCGGAGGTGGATGGCCAATCGATCTGGATAATACAATCTATTACACCATTGACATTTTTCTTTTGCAGGCATCATATGCTTTCTATGTTCTATCTCAACAATGGAATAAGTCGTCAAAACAAAATCATATTGAGAAAGCTCAGCCACATTTTTACATCTATTAGCACCATGATAAACCAAAACTTTAGTGCTTCCTTCAGCCGTGAACCGAGCAATCTCGTTCCTCCATTGAATGACAGCTACCATGGGACAAACAACAAGCGTGGCTTTAACCTGAGGCAGTACCTTAGTATCACTAGTAGATGCTCCCACAGTGTTTTGCAGCATACATGTCTTCTCAGCAAGAGATTGACCTGATCGAAGGGCACGACTAGTTACAACAAGGGAAATTGCTTGTATTGTCTTCCCCATCCCCATTTCATCTGCAAGGATACCACCTTTGAATTCAGATTCTTCTTGTTTTAAACTCCAAGCCAACCACTCCTTTTGGAAAGGAAGTAATGGCATCAATAACTCAGGAGGCGGTTCCTTTACATCCACGGGACCTTTCTTTTGAGCAAGTGCGTCTAAGTTAATCTCTCCATCATCCCCCCAGGGCTTCCACTCATCCAGCTCTTTCTCCCATTTTTCCCAATTCAAGTCAATCTTATCTTCTTTCTTTGGCTGTTTCTTTTTCGACTTGTCTGCTTTCCGTTTTGGTAATTTACCTATGCTGTTTGGATTTCTTGAGGGTTTTTCCGTTGTCTTCCTAGCCTCTTGATCACTTGAGATTTCTTCGTCGTCTGAGACATCGATATTCTCATCCCCACTTGGCTGCTCATCAGGAAGGAAATCTGAATCCTCTGTTTCTGATACTAACACTACATTCTGCTTTAAAACCATTTCAATGCTTACATTTGATGGTTCATTCCCAGCCCTTGGCCTTTTTTGCCTGCTTCTAATTGGCCCCATAGCTTTAGTTGAACAGTGCTCATCTGGGGAGTAAAACAACACAGTCGAACACTTTCATATCACTAAATAAAATAAGCATCGTCATCCATTCCTTGCAGTTATAATAAGCAATGTAAGCATACATCCTTCAATCAACATTGCATGCTTGAAACAATCACAAGTTTTCCATTACATGCTTACAAGATTGGGAACAAGTAATCTTCCATTATAAATTTGTGCAATTGGATTAAACTCTTTCAAGAATAATAAAGAAATCCTCTTTCAGTAGATATTGGAAATTACTATAAACAAACAGAAGCCACTGAATTTATAAGCAAAATAACATAAGATTACGGAACCACTGGAGACCATAACTGGCCAATATAAGCACTAACCCAAACACCCATTTGTCCATACCATGATCATTGTCAGAGGCTTCAACTGGCTCTGAAAGTGCCATGTAACTGTCGTCAGCAGCTTCTGGATCCATTTCCAACAGCTTCCTTACTGAATCATTAATGTATACAAAACAATACAAATCCATGAATCAAGAATGCATCTGATAATTGAATAAAATAAGTTACATCAAAAGTGAATACAGGATTTCCTTTGCCACACTCATCTCACTCGCATAAAATTCTATTTTAAAAATCTGGACAGAAGCAAGGCCAATAAAAAGTACAGCAACATGGGAAGTGTGTGCTGAATCACAAAAGGACAAGACTGGGCAAGAATTTAACTAGTGACCTAATGAGACACATGCAATCGGCATCAATCCCATATTCTAAATTCATCGCCCTGTAGCAAACCCATCAATTATTGTTTCTTAATGGGCTTTTAATGCATGAATGCATGCTACAATAAACCCAACTTTTATGTCTTCTCAATGAAATTCCAATGCATGAATTCATCCCATTCATATGGGATAGTAAACCTATCTTATCTTTTCTCTGAAAGAAATCTCAATGCATGAATATATGCCATTTCATATGGCACAATAAACCCAACTTTAGAAATTTCAATGCATGGATACATCCCATTCATATGCTACAGTAAACCCATCTTTTCTTGAAATCTCAATGCATCACATCCATTCATATGCCATAACAGACCCAGACAGACAAAACCCAGCCCTGCAATGCCAGAGTATTATCCCCATTCAAAAGCAAAGGAGCAGCAAATATAAACGCCTGTATTTCACAATCTTGAATGAGTAAACCAATCATTGCAATCTGAAACATCAAGAAAATAGAGAAAATTGCTAGTTAAGGAGATGATTGTGACCTCTTTTCTGGCCTTCTTCAGCCGCCTTTCGCCCGGGACGCTTCATGCTTGCACACAGAAAGATGAATGTCAACTTCAGAAACTGCGATGTTGTCCTACGATGGAACAAAAATGGACAGCCCAGAAATAGGATCTGCCTAATGTTACAGACAATGGCAACCTGATCAAGTTTTTGCAAAACGGGGACAGGTACTTTCTGCCCCCTCTGCTTTATAATCGATGGCTGTGTTTAGCAATGGCGGGAAGGTATTGGCTCTTGCCCAATAAAAACCACCCACGTCGGCTAGGGTTGGAATCTTGGCGGGTTTACTTTATTTATTATGAGGACGGACCTTTGGAAAAAAGATTTTAAAAACACTTTTTATTTTGATATTGCAGATTTAGTGGATGCCGTACTTGGAGCACGGTAAACATCATTATTACTATTTACTGGATAATTTACCACCATTTACTAGTGGGTACGGACAGAGTTAGATTTAAGATCCTCATCTTACTGGGTGGCAGTGTTATGTATTCCGCCACATGGGAGAGGACATTTTCACTTGATAGAGGTGAGTATGGGGTACAAGTGGTGAGTATGATGTAAGAAAGAAAGAAAGAAAGTATTTTTAACGTCCACGAGGCTAAAAATAGCCTATGGGACAGATTGTTTTTCCATCTGGCTTTTGCATTCGGCCCTTTTCCTGTGAAGTTTTACAATAATCGCTCCCAGCTTCTCAACAA
>SNQJ01S0004237.1:201112-236326 GCA_010110895.2 Picea sitchensis
CTTTCCTCTCTTCTTTTGATGTCTCTTCATTGTTGTCTATTTGAATAACTACTTTCCCTTTATCCTGAGATGGCTTCGCATTCCTCACCTCTGTATTCTCCACTGCATTTTTCTTCATGTTTTGCATCTCCGCTTTCATGCGTTGCCATTCTGTTTTCCCCATTCGAAGAGCTTCCTGTAGCAATGACACTTGCTCCTTCAGAACTTTGTTGTTTTCTGCTAAATCCCGGTTTTCGGCTATTATTCTATGGATTGTACAGTCTCTTTCCAACTCTTTAGCNTCTACTGCTTCCAACCTCTCTTTTACCTTTAACAATTCTTTCACATAAAGATCAGATGACCAAGTGAGAGGTGTAGATGTAGGACTATATAAGGCATAGTCATCAATGACTTTTCCTTTTCCTTTAGACTTGTTGCCACCTACTTGCAAAGAGGACTTGTTTGAATGTTGCTTCTTGCGGAGGACCCAAGTGTATAAGTGGCATCAATAAGGGATGGTATTTAATGGCAAATTGTTTATTATGGGGTGAAATTATTTAGACCATCAACATTTCATTTTTTTTCGAAATTGTAGCAGTGTTATGTATTTCGTTGTATGAGAGAGGACATTTTTATTTGATAAAGGTGAGTATGATGTACAAGTGGCATTGATAAGGGATGAAAATTGATGGATAAATTGTTTATTACGGGGTGAAATTATTTATGACTATCAATATTCTTCTTTGAAATTGTGAGAATAAATAAAAGGGGTGTCAAAACCATCAAATTTGAAGCACTATCTCAATTTGAAATTCTAACCCCAACATTGATACATTTTCGCTTCAATTTAAAATTCTAACCACAGGATTGATACATGGAAGAGAACATTATCACTTACTAAAAAGGAGCTTTAAGCATCTTTGAAAAGTGGAATTATCATGTGTTTGATACATGGGAAAGCACACTATCACTTATTAAAGATGAGCCTTAAGCATTTTTGGAAAGTGGCATTATCTTGTGTTTGGATACATGGGAAAGGAACACTATCACTTACTGGCCTTATGCATATTTAGAAAGTGGTATTATTATGTGTTTGACTATCACTTAACTAAAAGTAGAAGTGAATCAGTCGTCCCGAGCATGTAAACATTCGGGTCTGATGTACAACGTACAAAGTTCTGTGACAACAAGTAGGAGTCCATCTTGGCATACCATGCCCTCGAAGCCTACTTGAGGCCATAAAGGGACTTCTTAAGTCGACAAACCAAAGATGAGTCTTGCATAAATCCCTGGGGCTGCTCCATGTAGATCTCCTCAGAGAGATCACCATGAAGAATTGCATTCTTCACATCCATCTGATGGACTTCCCATCCCTTGGTTGTCGCAATGGCAAGTGTCAATCGTATGGAATCCATCTTCGCTACTAGAGAGAAGGTCTCATCATAGTCAATACCATGAACCTGCTAAAAGCCTTTAGCGACAAGTCTGGCTTTGTATCTGTTGATCTACCCATCCGCTGCGCTCTTGGTCCTGTAGATCCATCTGCATCTGACAAGTTTCCTCCCAAAAGGAAGGGGAACTAGATCCCAAGTCTGGTTCTTGAGGAGGGAGTTGTACTCCTCCTGCATGGCGGATTCCCAAAAGGGATTTCCAACAGCCTCGCCATAAGGCTGTGAATCTGAAGACTGAACCAAGAAAATATGCCTGGAGGGCAATGGTTCAGTGGCAGTGAGTGCAACAAGAGGCTCCTCGAAATCAGATCGAGTCCTCCTAGTATTGGTTGGATCACCAACGAGATCCCCTTCATCATGAAGAGTAGTATGTGCCCACTTGGGCCTCTACTCTAGCTCTGCAACTGCATCTGGATGTTCTGACTCTGCATCTGATTGTACTGACTTTGAATTTGAATCATATGAGTCCTTTGAATTAGAACTCTCGTCTGAAGAAGAGTCGGCATGTGCATGCTCATAATCTTGGACAGGTGGAAGAATGAAGGTGTCTGCATGCGGTTGTTGAGGTGCATGCGAAACACTTTCTTCGAATAGGACACTATGCTCAATGATGAGTCGGTCCGAGGAAAGATCAATAAGTTGATATCCCTTCACATAGTCAGGGTATCCAACAAAAATGCACTCAGTGTTGTGTGGATCAAGTGTGTTCCTCTTTTCAGAGGGAATCTGGGCCCATGCACATGAACCGAAAATGCGAAAGTGGGTCACTTCCGGTTTGAGGCTGCTCCAAGCCTCGTAGGGGTCTTATCTTTGACAAATCTATGGGGAGATATGCTTTGGTTGTATGTTGCACAATTAAGTGCTTCGGCCCATAGTCTATACGGTAGTGACTTTGCATGCAACATGCAAGATGCCATCTCCTTTAGAGATCTGTTTTTCCACTCAACAACTCCATTTTGTTGCAGAGTATAGGGAATTGTATGTTGCAACTAAATCACTGCCTCATGGCAAAGATTATGGATCTCATGATTTACATACTCTCCCCCATTATCAGTTCGGAGGACTTTGATCTTCTTTCTGGACTATGTCTCAACCACGACTTTGAAATCTTTGAGGTGTTGAAAGACCTTGGATTTTTGCCTATGAAAGTAGATCCAAGTAAAATGTGAGAAATCATCAACAAAAATGAGAACAAACCTCGCTTTGTTGATGGATGGATGTGGAAAAGGACCCATAAGGTCACTGTGTATAAGATCTAAAGGTGCGGAAGCTCGCTGAGACTTTCCTTTGTCGAATTTATCTTGAGGGTGTTTTCCGAGAACACATCCCTCACATACTCCCTTGGAGAAATGGATGTCTGGAAGACCATCAACCAATATGTGCTTGCTAAGTTGTTGCATGTATCTGAAATTAAAATGCCCAAACCTTTCATACCATATCCTACTACTTTCATCATCATGAGTAAGCAGTAAGGAAGAATCAGGTTCAATGAATTCAGAAAATGTATACAATCTAGACTGATGATTTACCTCACTGGTAGCAACCCTGGAGTTGGTTTGCATGTCGTAGATGTCCACGGAATTTGGTGCGAAGATGACTTTCTTTCCGGTGTTGGAATTCGTCATCTGATACACGGAGAGAAGGTTGACAGAAATTTTGGGAACGTGCAACACATTCTCGAAGCTTCCATTGGTGAGTTCAATCATTCCTTTGTCGGTGACTTCGATAAAAGAGTTGTCCCCCATCATAATAGGAGGACCTTTGCATGCATCCAATGAAGAATAGACTGCTTCTGAGGCATCCATGTGATGTGATGCTCCTGAATCTACGATCCAGGGTTGTTTTGTTGAAGTATTTGAGACATCAGATCTATTTGTTTTTATATGCATGTGGATTCTAAATGGAATCCTTTGTGACAGTATGTGCATTTCTCCCCTTTTCTTCCCTTCTTCCCTTTGGATCAAGAGACATCAGTGAAGGGTTTTGTGTACCCTTCCTTCTTCGGATGTGCATGAGCTTTATGTTTATCTTTATCTTTAGATTTATGATATTTTTGGTTGTCATCATGCATAGTGAGTGCATGCGCCCTTGGGCCTTTGATTGTGCCCATGTTGATGAGCTTAGTTTTCTCTTGTGTCAAATATTCGATAAAGTCCTCAAGAGAAGGCATCTTCTAGGTGGCTCTAGAGGTGAATCTGACAGTATGAAATCTGGATATGAATACAGAGAATTCAGGACCAAGCTTGGAGAGAATGGTGAGAACCATTTGTTTCTCCTCCTTCGATTTATCAACCCTGCAAGCTTTGAATTGCGACAATAAATCCTTGAATTTTGTAAAGAAATCTTGGATATTATCGAAGCTTTTTGGATCCAATGTGAGCAACTCCACCTCCATCATGTGTTCCCTCATCTCATCCTGTTTGCCAAAGAGCCCTTCCAAGGTGGTCCAGGCTTCATTGGGAGTCTTATAGGAAGATATATGAAAAAGGAGATCGAGAGAAATAAGACTGCAAATTGTTCCGAGTCCCTCATCCATGCGATTTAAATACTTGGATTTTTCTATAGATGATGTTGGTTCTATATCTGTATTCAAGGTTAACCTATACAACCCTCTAGTTCAAAGATGTATGGCTATTTTCTCCTTCCATGCAAAATAGTTGTAAGGTGTAAGAATTAATTCTTTTTGGAAATCCATCTTTCCGTTGTCTTCAATCTTTTGTACCTGTAAAAAATTTGGTGTAGCTTTTGCTTAGCAGTCTGTCGGCTCTGATACCATGTAAATGTGTTGAACCTGCACAAAATAGATCTAGCTAAAGAATAATACACATATTTGCAGAGAGAATTGGAGAAAGAAGAAGAAGGAGAGAAAGAATGAAAGAATTATCATTAACCATTATGAATAATGAATAATTTACACATGATATACTCTGTATAACTGAATGAGTGTGCACTTGAGGAGAACTAATGCACTATAGTGGTGGTCTCGAGTGATTTGGACACACACCAGCAGTTACGAGAGTGAACTGCCACCTAGTCTAGTCTCTAAGGCAGTTACGGGAGTGAATTGCCACCTAGTTGAGTTAACTAGTCAACTAGTCTTCAGTTAACTGATTGAACAAAGAGTAGTGAGGAGTTAACTCAAGGAATCAAGGGTAATGCGTCAGTCTGGTGATGATACCAAGGCAAGGTTGAATTAGCATGGTGATGATCCCAATGTTGCATGGTGAAAAAACCAATGCAACATCTAAACTCAACTCAATTAGTCAAACTGAAGTGTCAACTGAAAGAGAATATTCTCCAGGTGGAATATTCTCCCCTATAGGAGACTCGATAATGACTAATTATGACTAATAAATAAGGAAAAACCTTAGGAAAAATAAATCCTAGGTGTGTGTGAAGTAACTCCAACAGGTTTTCTCAATTAGTCTAGAGCCATACGTGAGCTTATCATTCTTGTTGTTGGTCATGAGTTCAACTCTCTTGATTCCACCGGGGCGAGGCCCGATAATCAAGGCCAACAGTTTACCCTACTTACCATCCATGGAAAAATGGGGAAGTATTCAGAGGGTTTTCTGCGAGTGCATTTCCTTGGGAAAAAAACTCTTTTAAAACTTAACACTACAAGGGAGCTAAACAAGGTGAGCAGAGGAGAACTATAGATCTCAAAACTATATTTTATTGAGAAAAACTTGACTAGGGACAAGGGAAATGGTGCTAATAGATTTCGCTTTTAAAAATCATGTCCACCATCAATTTTCTCTATGAAAATATGTGTCTACAACATAGAGGATAAAAAAGAAAATGAATAATGAGGCACTTGTGAGGCGAGATTGCAACCAAGAGCAACATGAGTGCATGTAGTGAAGAAACATTGATGCAAGTGATAGGTGTTGAACTAATCTAAATTGAAGTCGTTGAGAAAGAGAGTAAGGGTCTATCGTTGAAGGGTGATAGACCTCATTTCACAATGAACTAGAAGCATTTGAGTGCAAACCAACTATACTAGTGATGTTGCAAGACATTTGACTAAGCTAGATGAGAGTTGGCAATAATGACTTTGTCCAACATAATTAGTTTGGAACCATTGTTGGTGCTACAAGGTGGAGATATTTGGTGTGCCTTTCTAAGGTCACTTCTCAACTAAGGAGAAACCAAAGAGATTTTAAACGAAAACCATGGGCTATTGAAATTGGTTAGAGAAGGTGACCTATTGAGCACATATTGCATATATCTGGATTGGCAAAACATTGTAGGAAGCATGAGGAAAACATAGTAAAGTTTGTCTAGTGGCTTTAAAATATTTGATCGTATTATTAGCTTGAGTCATTTAAGTTTTTTTTTGTTTGCCACTAATCATCCAAGGTGTCATGTGTGGTCTTCTCACTGATGTGTTCGTCCAACATGTGGATATTTTCCAGTGAACCTTGCAATTGTTGGTTCAAGAGATACAAGAGAACTATGTTTATGTCCTCTGAACAAGGCTACCATAATATCTGAAAGGGAACTTTTGACCTCATACATTGCCACAAAATTCTACATAATTACACCTAGTCCTAATGTATAATGTATAACTCTATAGTACATTCTTAACGAGCAACTAATAGCCCTTAGATGCATTTAATTGGTGGGCCTAAGTGGTGTAAAGGGAAAAATCTTACTCTAATAGCTTATTAGTTAAGACCCATTTAATGAACTATCTCCTACCAACTTTTATTTTAGGTGTTGTAATGCACACATCCATCTTTTTTTTTGTTTATCCATGGCTTTGGCATATACTTCTTCTAATATCACAAGTTGGGTACTCTTTTCAATGAAATCTAACTCTTCTCATTTGATAGGTTCCTTTTTTGCTAATTTTCTTTCAGTGTCCATAAGGGAGGATTTATTCTTTGACGTAATGGTTTCTTTCTCGGTGAGGTGTGATTTAAGTGTGGCATTATCTACTTCAAACTTATCATACTTCTTAAATGTTGTGGTCATCTATTGTATTACAAACTCATTCAACATCCTATCCATGTTAACCAAGTACTTCAAAACCACATCCTCCATCTATTCTACACCATCCTTTTATCACACGACTCTAAATCCTAATCTTGTGGTGTGTCGTGTTATCAACGAGGGATTCGTGTTGAGCAATAGAGGCACATAACATGTCTACAATATCTTTGGTGGTTGTTGCCACTATTGAGTGGAGCATCGAGAGGAGATTCATCAATGTACAATATCTATAATTGTTGTTGGAGCGAAGCATTGTGAGGAAATTCACCAACCTAAGTTTCTTTGATTTGCACTAGTATTGTTTGTAAATCATCTCAACCAATCTTTGGCCCAAGGTGGCACAATGACAACGTTTTCTTCATTGAAATCTTGTTGAGAGAATTTCCATCATTTAGTTGTGTGGGGAGGTCGATTTGGGCTTAATTGTGTGAGTTGGTTACATGGATATTAGTTATGAAGAATTAGTATGCCATCTCATATCCAACTTGTTGCACCAACAAATATTTCTTCAACTTTAAGTAAGCTTAAAACAAACTCCAAACCATCACAATTTAGTGGTGCTCATCTTGGTTTTGGTGGGTATTTTACACAAGGGTGAGAAAAAACCATTTAACTTGATGGTTGTGGATCAAACAATAGACAAGTGGTTAAAGTACATAGAAGTAAAACCCTGGATATATTCACATACATTAAACCATAGTTCACACAAGAAGTAAAATCCAAATGCATAAAAGAAATCCAACTCAACTAGAACAAAGAAGTTAACAATGTGAAATTACTCATTAATCTAGTAAAAGGGAAAGTAACAACAATTAATGGATGAGCTTGTTGAAGGAAAATGGGCTCCAAATCCCTCCATGGGATGGGTTGTTTGCTTCCTTGGTGTGCTTCCAATTCCAACCTCGGTTGACAAAGAAGATAAAGACTAGAATATGGAATCAAGAGAAATAGGTCCTCAAGATCATAGTGGAATTCCAACAACATAACCTTACTTAGATGGATTGATATTTTAATACCCCCAGTTTGATCCCCAAGTTGTAATTATATATATATATATATATATATATATATATTATATAGGTTGGTGAGCCAATATGATTTTATGTTGGAGAACTTATGATGATCAAGGCCAAAGAGCCTAACATTGTAAATTGTACATACAACTGATTAATAAAATACATCACAACTGCATACCAAGTCAGACAAAGAGTATGGGTGGTTGGGACTCCATGGGAGGGAAAGGTGAGGGGGATAGGAAAATTAAAAAGGGCTAAGGCAAAAAATAATATAATATTCCAAGCCAAAGTCATATGAGCATATTATCCTAAATTATAAAGTTTGGGAAAAGGTTCCTAAGTGGGCTTCTTTGAGTGCCACATGGTAATTTAAGGTCATGCATTCTTAAGCCTTGTTTTAGATGGAAAGTGGACCATTGTTGACCATTGTTACCAATGGTTGTGGAGTTCATGCTTGGGGTGTGAGTGTTCAACAACATAGGTATTCCAATAGAGGATGAACACCTTTAGTAACCACTCACACAACCAGATCAAAGATCAACACACCGATGTTTTGACGTGGTAAAACCCCTACAAGGAAACATCCACAACCCCAACCAACGTGGCCACTTGGAGCAATTTATTAATGCAAAAGAAAATATTATAGAGAGATTTACAAGAGAGTTTCTCACAATCAATCATCGACAAATGATACTCCATTCTCTTTAAATAAAGATCATGGACCAATTAGGTGTTAAGCCACATATCAATGTAGTCATTAAGATCGAGGAGAATATGAACCGTCATATCACTCTATGTCAGGAACATATCGTGACCATCATATTACCTAACTACAAATGCATACTAATGCATATGAAAGAAACACACTTTTACCTAATGACACATTAGACCAAGTTGATCTTAACTAACTCCTAAGTGTCTAAATATCCTAACATCCCCCCTTGAGAACAACTTGGGATAGGATTGAAGGATTTACAAAGGCGACACAATAGGAGAAGGGAGGAGGCATTAGATTCTATCCCCCCTTAATGACAACTTCTTGAACTCCTAACATAGATCAAAGTTTGGAAAATTTTGCTTCTGTAAAAGACTTTGTGAAAATGTCTGCAACTTGATCTTTTGTAGGGAAAAGAGCACTTCAATAACTTGATAATGAATGAGCTTTCAGATGAAGTGCATTTGTAACTTAATGTGTTTGTTGCGTTGATGTTGAATTGGGTCCTTGATGGCACTTTGATTGTCACACTAGAGGTTTGTCGGATGATGCTACTAGAATCCAAACTCTGAAAGGATTTGTCGAAGCCACAAGGATTCTTGACTTGCATTAATCGCTTCTCGGTACTATGCTTTTGTTGAAGAAAGAGAAATAGCCTATAGTTTCTTACAGGCCCAAGTGACAGGTCTTGAACCAAGGTTGAAAACATAACCTGCAATAGACTTTGGATCATCAAGGTCGTCTGTCCAATCTAAATTAGCGAAACCAACCAATAAAGGAGTCCCCAATGAGTTGTAATGTATCCCAAACTAAACTGTACCTGGGACAAACCAAAGTATCCTTTTAGTTGCTTTCCAATGGCTTTCACAGGGTGTTTGCATATAAGAGGAAACAAGACCAACATCAAAGGAAAGATCAGGATGGGTATGACTCAAGTATAAGAGGATACCAACTAACTGATGGTACAAAGTGGCATCAACTTTGGGAGAAGTACAAGTGGTGACAATTTTGACTCAAGACTAGAAGGGAGAAGGGGCGGGTTTTGAATCTTCCATGTGGAAGCGACGAAGAAGGTCACCAACATACTTAGACTATGAAAGTAAAATTCCTTCCTTGGTTTGCAAAACTTGGAGGCCAAGGAAATAGTGTAATAGCCTAAGTTGGTCATTTCAAATTTCTTCTAAATGTTGGCTTTTGTCGGTTAGAATGTATGTATGGATTCCAAACATCAAATCATCAACCCGGGGCTTGTAATATTTGAGGTGCAAGCACATGAAATGCAGAATGAGAGCCTATTCTAAACTGATGTTCATAATTACTAGGAAATCCAAACCAAATGAAATCAACTAACTGCCACCATAGGACTACAACTTATCATTGGACTGCAAGATCACTTAGATGTTGTTGGGCTCAAAACCACAATCTTTCATTATTGTGAATGTTCATGTGATTTTACATGTGCAACAAACTAATTACCGAGTCTTTAGTGGTGGTCCTTTAGTGATCTAATAAGAAAGATCTTTAAATATTTGAAGAAGAACACAATGATAAACATGCTAATCTATGAAATAAAAAACACCATAGAATTGTATTATTGGACAAGGGTTACTCAAATGTTTTCCTAGCACAAACCACAATCTTTCCCAAAAGTTCATGTGATCACTTATCAAGTAGATCAATCCTTCAATCTTCAACAAATAATCAATTTCTATAGTACACTTCAAATGCAAAACATAACCAACAATGGAAAGCAAAATTTATCTAGTGGACTAAAAGTGAATGAAAACAACACAACGTATGTCAGCATGGGGGCCTTGCCAAGCTTGAAACATGTGGTGGGAAAGATTTACTGGATAATTTACTACCATTTACTTGTGGGTACACACAAAGTTAGATTTAAGAACCTCATCATTAATTGGTGGCAATGATATGTATTATGCCACATAGAAGAGGACATGTTCATTTGATAAAGGTGAGCATGATGTACAAGTGACATTTATAAGGGATGGAATTTGATGGGAAAATTGTTTGTTATGGGGTGAAATTATTCACAACCATCAACATTCTTCTTTGAAATTGTGAGAATAAATAAAGGTAATATCAAAACCATCAAATTTGACGAACTGTCTCAGTTTGAAATTCTAACCCCAACATTGATACATGGGAGAGAACATTATCACTTACTAAAAAAGAGCCTTAAGCATCTTTGAGAAGTGGCATTATCATGTGTTTGGATACATGAGAAAGGACACTATCACTTACTAAAAAAGAGGCTTAATCATCTTTGAGAAGTGGCATTATCATGTGTTTGGATACATGGGAAAGGACACTATCACTTACTAAAGATGGGCCTTATGCATATTTACAAAGTGGTATTATTATGTGTTTGGTCATATGAGAGAACATACATGACTTATTAAAGGTGAGCTTTATGCATTTGTAGTAGAATTTTTTGACATTTATATTTGTATTTTGTAAAAGGTACAAAATTAATAAAAGTAAACAAGGTAGAGATTTTGCTTTGTGGACATTGTATTTCTTAATGTGAATGAAGCTATTAAAATTATAAGAAAAATCATTGATAGTGACATAGCGCACTTAATGAAAGTGTGATAGTGACTATATATGGTAATTGGATCTATGAGAGAGGACACAATGACTTATTAAAGGTGAGCTATGCATTTTTACTAGATTTGTCAACATGTCATATTTGTATTTTGTAAAAGGTACAAAATTAATAAAAGTAAATAAATAAGGTAGAGATTGGATCTATGAGAGAGGACACAATGATTTATTAAAGGTGAGCTTTATGCATTTTCAATAGATTTGTTGACATGTCATATTTTTATTTTGTAAAAAGGTACAAAATTAGTAAAAGTAAATAAGGTAGAGATTTTTTTTGTGTGGACATTGTATTCCCTAGGGTGAATGAAGCTATTAAAGCTATAAGAAAAATCATTGAATAGTGTACTAAGTGGAAATGTGTCAATGACTATATATATGGTAATAGGATCTCTATTATCTTCCATTGTGACAAATAATTTATTATCTTTCAATGTGGCAAATAATTATAGAGTGTTTGAAGAGATGGTCAATATATAAATTAAAATTTCATCCATAAATACATTTTTCTCTTTCTTTTCTAGAAAGACTAATTATAAATTTTATTTGTAGTTTTCGAATAATTTTGATCAATTTTTTTTATTTTTAGTAATATTACAATATTATTTTGGATATATTATTTTTTAGGTATAAGGGTTATTTTCATTTGACACCTATTTAATCTTATTGATGGTTACTTTTCTATATTATTCTAAGTTCATGATTAACCACTTGATGATGGATGGAGTGTCCACTTGAAACGTTAGGAATGTTTCAAAAGTAAAACATAGTTTACATCCAAAAATTCTTCCATAATGATTAGGTCTTCTCTAGTAACACCAAACTAATGGAAAATATATGTGGATGACACTCGTATCATGTAGCCGCATGGAAATGAATGTTTGGATAATTCTTAGGGGACATGAATAACAAACCAAAAGACATAAAATTTACTATGGAGATTGAAAAATACAAAAACCTTCTATTTTTTGATGTTCTTCTCATAAGAAAAACTAATGGATCGCTAACACATCAAGTACACCAAAAAAAGACTTATACATATAAATATATTTAGGCAAACTCACATCATCATCCTGCTTAAAAGACTAGTATTATAAATACTTTGGTAATAAGAGGCAAATGAATATTTGATACAATGCATTTGAATCAAGAATTAAAACATATTGAGAAGTGTTCAAAGGCAATGGCTACAACGAACGACATTGAGAAAGGCTATTTGGAAGTCTCAAGAACGTAGCCAGAGAAAAGAACAAAATAACAACATCTTGAAGACTATGACGATACCTTATGTCCAAGGAACAACAAATAAGATAGCTAAAATCTTTAGAAAGAATCAAATAAGAGTCGCCTTCTCACAACCCAACACTCTAAAATGTTAGACCATGCAAAAGATAAAAAAAACAAATCCAAAAAAGACTAAATTTGTTTATTTTATTATGTGTCATTGTGGTAAGTTACACATTGGCAACACTAGCCACTTCATTCAAACAAGATTAAAAGAACATAGTGTAGACATTGTATATGGTCGAATTAAGAAATATACTTTAACGAAGCGTCATGGAAACTTTAGGCACCACATATCTTAAAAAAACATGAAAGTCATACTGAAAGTAGATCATTGCATGAAGAGACAGACAAAGGGGCAACATAAATAGAAAAACATCCCAACAACCTCAATCGAGATGATGGTTGGAAATTAAACAAATATTGGAGACATATTATTAACTAAAGCAAAAACACTATTAATTGATCAATCTCACCGTTAGAGAGAGTTAAAAATCAACATAGTATAATAATTATTAATTCATGGTGATTCTCATTATTAATTAATGTGATTGGTCCCATAACATGTGACAACTTTTGGGTATCTTCTCTTGATTATGGCTATGTTGCTTAGCCTAATTGAGAATAAATAATACTACATAGGATTTCCAAAACTAATTAAAGAAATGACAACCTATGAAAGATCCAATGAGACTTATATTAGTTTAATAGGTAGAAGTGAGTGCAAAGATTTCACTCAGTTGCCTTGTGGCATCGGTTAATCAAGTATAAACAACTATCCATTACCTCAAATCACACTACTTAGGCTCATAGGCCAACCCTAAAGCTAGTATGCTACTTAATAATGTACATAATTTTACATTATATTACATTTTGCATGTTAGTGGGTGAAGCGCTATATAACAAGCATCAATATAGCATGTTTAGCATGCTATAGTAAAAGTTCATATTCAAAACATGAGTTTGTGGGGATTCTACCCAGGCACTCAAATTGAGTGTAATACTATCAAACCCCAAATGTTTGCACCAACAAATATTTCCTCAACTTTAAGTAAGCTTCAAACAAACCCCAAACCATCACAATTTAGTGGTGCTCATCTTGGTTTTGGTGGGTATTTTACACAAGGGTGAGAAAAAACAATTTAACTTGATGGTTGTGGATCAAGCAATAGACAAGTGGTTAAAGTACCTAGAAGTAAAACCCTGAATATATTCACATACATTAAACTATAGTTCACGCAAGAAGTAAAATACAAATGCATAAAATAAATCCTACTGAACTAGAACAAATAAGTAAACAATGTGAAATTACTCATTAATCCAATAAAAGGGAAAAGTAACAACAACTAATAGATGTGCTTGTTGATGGAAAATAGGCTCGAAATCCCTCCTTGGGATGAGTTGTTTGCTTCCTTGGCGTGCTTCCAATTCCACCCCCAGTTGACAAAGAAGATAAAGACTAGAATATGGAATCAAGAGAAAGAGGTCCTCAATATCATAATGGCATTCCAACAACACGACCTTACTTACATGGATAGATATTGTAATACCCCCAGTTTGATCCCCAGGTTGTAATTATATATGTACATATGTTATATAGGTTGGTGAGCCAGTATGATTTTATGTTGGAGAACTTATGATGATTAAGGCCAAAGAGCCCAACATTGTAAATTGTACATACAACTGATTAATAAAATACATCACAACTGCATACCAAGTCAAACAAAGAGTATGGGTGGTTAGGACTCTATGGGAGGGAAAGGTGAGGGGGATACGAGAACTAAAAAGCGATAATGCCAAAAATAATATAATATTCCAAGCCAAAGTCATATGAGCATATTATCCTAAATTATAAATTTTGGGAAAAGGTTCCTAAGTGGGCTTCTTTGAGTGGCACATGGCAATTTAAGGCCATGCATACTTAAGCCTTGTTTTCGATGGAATGTGGACCATTATTGACAATTGTTACCAATGCTTGTGGATTTAATGCTTGGGGTGTGAGTGTTCAACAACACATGTATTCCAACAAATGGCGAACACCTTCTGTAACCACTCACATGACCAGATCAAAGATCAACATACCGATGTGCCGACATGGTAAAACCTCTATGGGGAAACATCCACGGCCCCAACCAATGTGGCCATTTGGAGAAATTTATTAATGCAAAAGAAGATATTATAGAGAGATTTACAAGAGAGTTTCTCACTTGATCAATCATCGAAAAATGACCCTCCATGCTCTTTAAATAAAGATCATGGACCAATTAGGTGTTAATCCACATATCAATGTAGTCATTAAGATCGAGGAGAATATGAACCGTCAGATTTCTCCATGTCAGGAACATATCATGACTGTCAGATTACCTAACTACAAATGCATACTAATGCATACTAAAGAAACACACTTTTACCTAATGACACATTAGACCAAGTTGATCTTAACTAACTCCTAAGTGTCTAAATATGCTAACATCCCCCCTTGAGAACAACCTGGGATAGGATTGAAAGATTTACAAAGGCAACACAATAGGAGAAGGGAGGAGGCATTAGATTCTATCGCCCCTTAATGACAACTTCTTGAACTCCTAACATAGATATAAGTTTGGAAAAATTTGCTTCTGTAAAAGACTTTGTGAAAATGTCTGCAACTTGATCTTTTGTAGGGAAAAGAGCACTTCAATAACTTGATAATGAATGAGCTTTTAGATGAAGTGCATGTGTAACTTAATGTGTTTGTTGTGTTGATGTTGAATTGGGTCCTTGATGGCACTTTGATTGTCACACTAGAGGTTTGTCGGATGATGCTACTAGAATCCAAACTCTGAAAGGATTTGTCGAAGCCACGAGGATTCTTGACTTGCATTAATCGCTTCTCAGTACTATGCTTCCATTGAAGAAAGAGAAATAGCCTACAATTTCTTACAGGCCCAAGTGACAGGTCTTGAACCAAGGTTGAAAACATAACTTGCAATAGACTTTGGATCATCGAGGTCGTTGGTCCAATCTAAATTAGCGAAACCAACCAATAAAGGAGTCCCCAGTGAGTTGTAATGTATCCCAAACTGAACTGTACTTGGGACAAACCAAAGTATCCTTTTAGTTGCTTTCCAATGGCTTTCATAGGGTCTTTGCATATAAGAGGAAACAAGACCAACATCAAAGGAAAGATCAGGATGGGTATGAGTCAAGTATAAGAGGATACCAACTAACTGATGATACAAAGTGGCATCAACTTTGGGAGAAGTACAAGTGGCGACAATTTTGACTCAAGACTAGAAGGGAGAAGGGGCAGGTTTTGAATCTTCCATGTGGAAGTGATGAAGAAGGTCACCAACATACTTAGACTATGAAAGTAAAATTCCTTCCTTGGTTTGCAAAACTTGGAGGCCAAGGAAATAGTGTAATAGCCTAAGTCGGTCATTTCAAATTTCTTCTAAAGGTTGGCTTTTGTCGGTTAGAATATATGTATGGATTCCAAACATCAAATCATCAACTCGGGGCTTGTAATATTTGAGGTGCAAGCACAGGAAATGTAGAATGAGAGCCTATTCTAAACTGATGCCGACGATTACTAGGAAATCCAAACCAAATGAAATCAACTAACTGCCACCATAGGACTACAACTTATCACTGGACTGCAAGATCACTTAGATGTTGTTGGGCTCAAAACCACAATCTTTCATTATTGTGAATGTTCATATGATTTTACATGTGCACCAAACTAATTCCCGAGTCTTTAGTGGTGGTCCTTTAGTGATTTAATAAGAAAGATCTTTAAATATTTGAAAGAAGCACACAATGATAAACATGCTAATCTATGAAATCAAAAACACCATAGAATTGTATTATTGGACAAGGGTTACTCAAATGCTTTCCTAGCACAAACCACAGACTTTCCCAAAAGTTCCTGTGATCACTTATCAAGCAAATCAATCCTTCAATCTTCAACAAATAATCAATTTCTATAGTACACTTCAAATGCAAAACATAACCAACAATGGAAAGCAAAATTTATCTAGCTGACTAAAAGTGAATGAAAACAACACAACGTATGTCAGCATGGGGGCCTTGCCAAGATTGAAACATGCGGTGGGAAAGATTTACTGGATAATTTATTACCATTTACTTGTGGGTACAAACAGAGTTAGATTTAAGAACCTCATCATTAATTGGTGGCAGTGATATGTATTCTGCCACATAGAAGAGGATATTTTCACTTGATAAAGGTGAGCATGATGTACAAGTGACATTTATAAGGGATGGAATTTGATGGGAAAATTGTTTGTTATGGGGTGAAATTATTCACAACCATCAACATTCTTCTTTGAAATTGTGAGAATAAATAAAGATGATGTCAAAACCATCAAATTTGACGAACTGTCTCAGTTTGAAATTCTAACCCCAACATTGATACATGGGAGAGAACATCATCACTTACTAAAAAAGAGCCTTAAGCATCTTTGAGAAGTGGCATTATCATGTGTTTGGATACATGAAAGAGGACACTATCACTTACTAAAAAAGAGGCTTAAGCATCTTTGAGAAGTGGCATTATCATGTGTTTGGATACATGGGAAAGGACACTATCACTTGCTAAAGCTGGGCCTTATGCATATTTAAAAAGTGGTATTATTATGTGTTTGGTCATATGAGAGAAGATACATGACTTATTAAAGGTGAGCTTTATGCATTTGTAGTAGATTTTTTTGACATTTATATTTGTATTTTGTAAAAGGTACAAAATTAATAAAAGTAAATAAGGTAGAGATTTTGCTTTGTGGACATTATATTTCTTAATGTGAATGAAGCTATTAAAATTATAAGAAAAATCATTGATAGTGACAAAGTGCACTCAATGAAAGTGTGATAGTGACAATATATGGTAATTGGATCTATGAGAGAGGACACAATGACTTATTAAAGGTGAGCTTTGCATTTTTAATAGATTTGTCGACATGTCATATTTGTATTTTGTAAAAGGTATAAAATTAATAAAAGTAAATAAATAAGGTAGAGATTGGATCTATGAGAGAGGATAAAAGGTACAAAATTAATAAAAGTAAATAAATAAGGTAGAGATTGGATCTATGAGAGAGGACACAATGATTTATTAAAGGTGAGCTTTATGCATTTTCAATAGATTTGTTGACATGTCATATTTTTGTTTTGTAAAAAGGTACAAAATTAGTAAAAGTAAATAAGGTAGAGATTTTTTTTTGTGTGGACATTGTATTTCCTAGTGTGAATGAAGCTATTAAAGCTATAAGAAAAATGATTGAATAGTGTACAAAGTGGAAGTGTGTCAATGACTATATATATGGTAATGGGATCTCTATTATCTTCCATTGTGACAAATAATTTATTATCTTTCATTGTGGCAAATAATTATAGAGTGTTTGAAAAGATGGTCAATATATACATTAAAATTTCATCCATAAATACATTTTCCTCTTTCTTTTCTAGAAAGACTAACTATAAATTTTATTTTTAGTTTTCGAATAATTTTGACCAAATTTTCCTATTTTTAGTAATATTACAATATTATTTTGGATATTTTATTTTTTTAGGTATAAGGGTTATTTTCATTTGGCACCTATTTAATTTTATTGATGGTTACTCTTCTATATTATTCTAAGTTCATGATTAACCACTTGATGATGGATGGAGTGTCCACTTGAAACGTTAGGAACATTTCAAAAGTAAAGCATAGTTTACATCCAAAAATTCTTCCATAATGATTAGGTCTTCTCTAGTAACACCAAAACAATGGAAAATATATGTGGACGACACTCGTATCATGTAGCCACATGGAAATGAATGTTTGGATAATTCTTAGGGCACATGACTAACAAACCAAAAGACATAAAATTTACTATGGAGATTGAAAAATACAAAAACCTTCTATTTTTTGATGTTCTTCTCATAAGAAAAACTAATGGACCGGTAACACATCAAGTACACCAAAAGACTTATACATATAAATACATTTAGGCAAACTCACATCATCATCCTGCTTAAAAGATTAGTATTATAAATACTTTGGTAATAAGAGGCAAATGAATATTTGATACAATGCATTTGAATCAAGAATTAAAACATATTGAAAAGTGTTCAAAGGCAATGGCTACAACGAACAACATTGAGAAAGGCTATTTGGAAGTCTCAAGAAGGTAGCCAGAGAAAAGAACAAAATGACAACATCTTGAAGGCTATGACGATACCTTATGTCCAAGGAACAACAAATAAGATAGCTAAAATCTTTAGAAAGAATCAAATAAGAGTTGCCTTCTCACAACCCAACACTCTAAAATGTTAGACCATGCAAAAGATAAAAAAAATCCAAAAAAGACTAAATTTGTTTATTTTATTATGTGTCACTGTGGTAAGTAACACATTGGCAACACTAGTGACTTCATTCAAACAAGATTAAAAGAACATAGTGTAGACATTGTACATGGTCGAATTAAGAAATATACTTTAACGAAGCGTCATGGAAACTCTAGGCACCACATATCTTACAAAAACATTAAAGTCATATTGAAAGTAGATCATTGCATGAAGAGACAGACAAAGAGGCAACAAAAATAGAAAAACATCCCAACAACCTCAATCGAGATGATGGTTGGAAATTAAACAAATATTGGACACATATTATTAACTAAAGCAAAAACACTATTAATTGATCAATCTCACCATTAGAGAGAGTTAAAAATCAACATAGTATAATAATTATTAATTCATGGTGATTCTCATTATTAATTAATGTGATTGGTCCCATAACATGTGACAACTTTTGGGTATCTTCTCTTGATTATGGCTATGTTGCTTAGCCTAATTGAGAATAAATAATACTACATAGGATTTCCAAAACTAATTAAAGAAATGACAACCTATGAAAGATACAATGAGACTTATATTAGTTTAATATGTAGAAGTGAGTGCAAAGATTTCACTGAATTGCCTTATGGCATCAGTTAATCAAGTATAAACAACTATCCATTACCCCAAATCAYACTACTTAGGCTCATAGGCCAACCCTAAAGCTAGTATGCTACTTAGTAATGTACATAATTTTACATTATATTACATTTTGCATGTTAGTGGGTGAAGCGCTATATAACAAGCATCAATATAGCATGTTTAGCATGTTATATAAAAGTTCATATTCAAAACATGAGTTTGTGGGGATTCTACCCAGGCACTCAAATTGAGTGTAATACTATCAAACCCCAAATGTTTGCACCAACAAATATTTCCTCAACTTTAAGTAAGCTTCAAACAAACCCCAAACCATTACAATTTAGTGGTGCTCATCTTGGTTTTGGTGGGTATATTACACAAGGGTGAGAAAAAACAATTTAACTTGATGGTTGTGGATCAAGCAATAGACAAGTGGTTAAAGTACCTAGAAGTAAAACCCTGAATATATTCACATATATTAAACCATAGTTCACGCAAGAAGTAAAATACAAATGCATAAAATAAATCCTACTTAACTAGAACAAATAAGTAAACAATGTGAAATTACTCATTAATCCAATAAAAGGGAAAAGTAACAACAACTAGTGGATGTGCTTGTTGATGGAAAATAGGCTCGAAATCCCTTCTTGGGATGAGTTGTTTGCTTCCTCGACGTGCTTCCAATTCGACCGCCGGTTGACAAAGAAGATAAAGACTAGAATATGGAATCAAGAGAAAGAGGTCCTCAATATCATAGTGGCATTCCAACAACACAACCTTACTTAGATGGATTGATATTGTAATACCCCCAGTTTGATCCCCAGGTTGTAATTATATATGTACATATGTTATATAGGTTGGTGAGCCAGTATGATTTTATGTTGGAGAACTTATGATGATCAAGGCCAAAGAGCCCAACATTGTAAATTGTACATACAACTGATTAATAAAATACATCACAACTGCATACCAAGTCAAACAAAGAGTATGGGTGGTTAGGACTCTATGGGAGGGAAAGGTGAGGGGGATACAAGAACTAAAAAGGGATAATGCCAAAAATAATATAATATTCCAAGCCAAAGTCATATGAGCATATTATCCTAAATTATAAATTTTGGGAAAAGGTTCCTAGGTGGGCTTCTTTGAGTACCACATGACAATTTAAGGTCATGCATACTTAAGCCTTGTTTTCGATGGAAAGTGGACCATTATTGACAACTGTTACCAATGCTTGTGGATTTCATGCTTGGGGTGTGAGTGTTCAACAACACAGGTATTCCAACAAATGACAAACACCTTATGTAACCACTCACATGACCAGATCAAAGATCAACACACCGATGTGCCGACATGGTAAAACCTCTATGGGGAAACATCCACGACCCTAACCAACGTGGCCATTTGGAGAAATTTATTAATGGAAAAGAAGATATTATAGAGACATTTACAAGAGATTTTCTCACTTGATCAATCATCAAAAAATGACCCTCCATGCTCTTTAAATAAAGATCATGGACCAATTAGGTGTTAATCCACATATCAATGTAGTCATTAAGATCGAGGAGAATATGAACCGTCAGATTGCTCCATGTCAGGAACATATCATGACTATCAGATTACCTAACTACAAATTCATACTAATGCATACTAAAGAAACACACTTTTACCTAATGACACATTAGACTAAGTTGATCTTAACTAACTCCCAAGTGTATAAATATCCTAGCATCCCCCCTTGAGAACAACTCGAGATATGATTGAAGGATTTACAAAGGTGACACAATAGGAGAAAGAAGGAGGCATTAGAGTATATCCCCCCTTAATGACAACTTCTTGAACTCCTAACATAGATCGAAGTTTGGAAAACTTCACTTCCATAAGTGACTTTGTGAAAATGTCTGCATCTTGATCTTTTGTAGGGAAGAAGAGCACTTCAATAACTCGATAATGAATGAGCTTTAAGATGAAGTGCATGTGTAGCTTAATGTGTTTGTTGTGTTGATGTTGAATTGGGTCTTTGGCGAGCTTGATGGCACTTTGATTGTCACACTAGAGGGTTGTCAAATGTTGCTAATGGAATCCAAACTCTGAAAGGACCTGTCGAAGCCACAAGGCTTCTTGACTTGCATTAATCGTTGCTCGACACTCTGCTTATGTTGAATAAAAAGAAATAGTCCAAGTAATAGGTCCTGAACCAAGGCTAAAAACATAACCTATAGTAGACTTTCAATCATTGGGGTCGTTGGTCCAATCTGAATCAGCGAAACCAACAGATCAAGGAGTCCCCACTGAGATGTAATGTATCCTGAACTGAACTGTACCTCGGACATACCAAAATATCCTTTGAGCTGCTTTCCAATGGATTTCACAGGGTGTTTGCATATAACAGGAAACAAGACCAACATCAAAGGAAAGATTAGGATGGGCATGAGTCAAGTATAAGATGATACCAACTAACCGACGATACAAAGTGGCATCAACTTTGGGAGAAGTATAGGTGGTGACAAGTTTGACTCCAGACTATAAGGGATAAGGTGTAACACCCTGTTTCCCCCAGTCTGTAAAAATAACTATACTGGCCAAGTATTGTGGAACACTCAAAAATGTGAATGTGTAATGTGAATAGACCTTGTGAAAAAGGTCAATGAATGTGAATAATATTATGAATATATATATTGCAGGACTGCTGAGAGGGGAATATGCTAAAAAAGAGACCACGATGGCTGGAAAAAGGTGGTGGAAGGCACCTGGAATGGTGGTGTTAACTTCCACCGAAAACCAATACCGTATTTGGTTTTCACTAGCCCGGAGAACCAAGAGTGGCTCGCTGGCCCAAAATTAATTGCTCCCAGGTTGGTAGGTGGATGGCTCCTCATGCGTAATGAGGGATGGGGGTAAAACCGCCCATCCGTGGAGTCTTGACACGTGACCACCACGAGGGAGATCGTGCCACACGCAACCTTGCCGGAAAGGAAAAAGGCAGGAGGAGTGTGCGATCACGGGCAGACGAGAGGGAGGAAGAACTCTGGAAAAATATGCAGAGTGAGTGATAGCGGAGAAGAAGAAAGTAACCTTCGTTCTCGATCACTGGCAAATAGAGACACAATCTCGCAACATCGTGGTCTCAACTCGAGGGTGGCTAGTGGTAAATCCGTTGGGAGTCGCTGAGCCTACGATTGGGTGGAAACGAGCACCCCTCTCAGCAGTTGTATCACCTCTGGTGTTTATCTGATAAGTGTTTTGTCTCTGGCATCTTGAAATAAATATATATATATATATATATATTATGATATTTATGCTTATAAGCTGTGAAATTATGCATGGTTTTAGTGCAAGAATGTCTGTATGGTGTTTTGATCAGTACTGGTAGTTGCATGTTTATAATGAAAATACTACATATGGCTTATGCTTTCATAAATCACTATTTATATGCTTACTTATCTAATTAAGACTTCACGTCTGGTTCTCGAGAGAGAGATACCCTTATCTACCTCAGATAGTACCCTGGGTAAACCTCCCCATAGAGATACCCTCCTTGAAAAGCTCATCAAGAACCTGGAAAGAGGATGTGAAGGCGCAAGGCCTTAGTAACCCTGCATGAGGAGGAACGATCCTCTTGAAATCTCGAGATGGTTGTGTAGGGATAAGTATCGTTTGACGGGCGAGATCTTGTCGGAAGATCTGCAGTCACTCACGACCGTTAGATTGGAAGGAGAAGAGGGGGCGTTAAATGCCTCAACCCCTTTCCTTTGTTTTCACGAGTAGCGAAGAGACCGAGACCCACTCAAGTCCTAGACTTGATTAAGGAGAGCAATAGATGTGCTGAAGACTCTTTTAAGGGTCAAACCCAGGAGAAAAGAGCGCAAAGCTCCCCAGTTCCTCATAGTTGACGAAGCTCAGAATAGATAGCACCTGGTCAGATGCACCGACCCTGTAGGAATTCACGGAGGTTGAGGAAATCTTTCACGGCTTCAAAGTAGAGAAGCCCAAGAGGGATAGAGCCATTTTGTGCACAGAGCCATAGCTGCGAAGGTTGTAGAGGATAAGCAAAGGCCGAGACCTTTGATACTTAAGAAATCTTCCAAGGAGAAGAAAGAGAAGTGCATGCTCAAGGAAGAGCTACAACTGTCATTAGATTAGCCAAAGCGAAATAGATCTGGGTCGTCGAAAATGTACGTTCAGACGCGCGCAGAAGAGAGAAGAATCGGACAGTAGAGACACTTCGATATAGAAGTGGCGAACAACCGATAACCGTTGGATCTTGTAGAGTTGCAAGGCGGTTAGGGTTGGGTGCTTCAACCCATGAAGTCGTGAGGGGATCAGGACCATCCATCCGAGGAGGACAGGTGGCAGAGATCCAGGGATCTCGCGAACTCGGAGGTTCGCAAGGTAAGAGCCCAAAGATTTGGTGCTCCAAGTCGCGAGTGGCGAAGTCGTGAGAGGATCAGGATCGTCCATCTGAGGAGGAAAGGTGGCAAAGATCCAGGGATCTCGCAAACTCGGAGGTTCGCAAGGTAAGAGCCCAAAGGYTGGGTGCTCCAAGTTGTGAGTGGCGAAGTCGTGAGAGGAKCAGGACCGTCCATCCGAGGAGGACAGGTGGCAGAGATCCAGGGATCTCGTGAACTCATAGGTTCGCAAGGTAAGAGCCCAAAGGTTGGGTGCTCCAAGTCGCGAGTGGCGAAGTCGCGAGAGGATCAGGACCGTCCATCCGAGGAGGACAGGTGGCAGAGATCCATTGATCTCGCAAACTCAGAGGTTCGCAAGGTAAGGGCCCAAAGGTTGGGTGCTCCAAGTCGCGAGTGGCGAAGTCGCAAGAGGATCAGGACCGTCCATCCAAAGAGGACAGGTGGCAGAGATCCAGGGATCTTGCGAACTCGAAGGTTCGCAGGGTAAGAGCCCAAAGGCTGGGTGCTCCAAGTCGCGAGTGGTGAAGTCACGAGGAGCGGAGACAGCCGTTGGATCCAGAGAACGAGAGGACCATTGGATCAAGAACCCCATCACTTATCGCGCATTCATAGGTTTGGAGGTTGAAAGGAGTCGTTACGACTTCATGAGCAACGAAGTGCCGAGAGCCGAGCACGAGAGAACACGTGGAAAAACTTTAAGGTGGGGCCTGTGTGATTGACGGGTGGACACGCGTTGCCTGGAGAAGGGAGTCAATGCTCCATTGATTTCTCGCGTCTCGGGGGTTCGCGGGATAAGAGCATGAGAGATCAACCCTTGGGCTCGTGAGGTGGTGAGATGCAGGAAGAGCGAAAAGGAAGTCAAACCATCGCTGACTTTCAGGGTTTATCAGAGTCGAAAAACTCGATGCTCTGGTAGCGTCGTGTCACGAGGAGTGAAAGGACGCCATACTGGTTAGGCTTGTGGCCATAACCGCCGATCAGATGAGTGCGGTTAAGGGATTTCAGGGTCTGTTTCAGGTCCTGTAGGGACTCGGGGAATTCTATTTCTTGGAGAAAGGAAGAAAATGGGCAATTTTTTTTAATTTCCATAGTGGGTATCTGACAAATTGGTATCAGAGCATGGTTACAGCACTCGGCCTGCTTGGGCTCATGAACGAGTTGTGCAGAAGCTCCATTCAGAACAATCCTAAGGGGAGTAACCCTCTATCTTAAACCCTTTTATATTCAAAGGATCAAAGTTTGAAAATAAGAACCCGACTGTGTATGCATGTGAAAGAATTATGAATTTTTGCGCGGGTTATAAAAATGTATCTAACTATTGACTAACAACCAGCGTTTGTCTTTTGCACCCAAGTGGGCGATCAACCTCAGAAATTTACAGACGTAGAGAATGGTGACTCATCAAGAGGTGGGAGAGGGCTGCCACAATAGAGACGAAGAGTCCGACGAAAGAAGGGCAATAGGGACCCCTCCAGATCTAGCTGAGACTGTGAGGAGTCTCATGGTCGAGTTGCAAAGCTGCAAGGCCGACAATGAAAGGATGATTAAAGAACAAGAAAAGCAGACAAAAATTAACGCAGTTTTACTACAGAGTTTATTCGATCTGCAAAGACAAATGCAGCATGAACCTAAAACTTAGAAACATGGTCATGTCAATGGCCACACTGAGAGGAGCACCTCGAAAAAGATCCACCCCATAGGTAAGGGACCATTGCCGAGTGATTCCTCTGAGAAGGAAGCTGGCGATTCAGAAGACTCTTCCAACAACATATACAGTTCCTATTCTCGAAGAAAACAAAAGAAGCAAAAGACTTCCAAGGGTCATAAATTTGAGGAATTCAGAAAGGCCAAACCACCCTCCTTCGATGGTGAGATAAAGAAGGGAGAGGAAGCAGAGGCCTGGCTGCTTGGACTAAAGAAATATTTCAGTGTCCATGATTTTTCAGAAAATTTGAAGGCCTGAGTAGCCACCTTCAATTTGAACGGAAAGGCTTCCATTTGGTGGGAAGATCTTAAGAATGTGAAAGGGGTTCGCGAAGAGGATATTTCCTGGAAACAGTTTGAGAAATACTTCCGGAAGAAGTATTTGTCGGAAAAATATTTCGACGAGAAGACAAAAGAATTTTATGAACTCAAACTGGGGCAACTCACTATAGAGGAATATGTCAACAAATTCCTCGAGTTGTTGAGATATGTGCCTTATATAAAAGCAGAAAAGGCAAAGGTGCAACGCTTCATAAGTGGGCTACCCAAGGACTACCAGAACATAATTGAATTTGATGAGCCAAAGACCCTAGAAGACACTATTCGAAAGGCAACATATTGTCAGGAATARTATGGACATCAAGCAAAACCTMGTGAAGRATGGAAACCAAAGAATAGTTCAAGGTTTCAGAAAAAGGGGATTAAATCCCCAGGATTTAAGAACTATAAGAAGAACCCAAGAATGAACTTTCCAGCCTGGAGTGTACTCCAGCAGAACTTTCCCTCATCGGGCAGAAGTAAAATTTCTGGACCTGTACCAGTAAATATTGATAACCCAAAGAGAGAACCTTTGAAATGCTGGGGTTGTGGAGAAGAACATCTCCTGAGAGACTGTCCACACCGACAATAGAATATTCGGAGAATTTATAACGTCCAGGAAGCTACTACAGTCAATGATGTGGCCAGGAGTGTGCTGCAGATTTATGCAGCCTTGGATAATAACCAAGCTGACCATTAAGCTTCAGTGGTGGAGATAGAAGGTATGATCTCCAACCATCGAGTGTCTATTTTGATTGACCCTGGTTCAAATTTGAGTTATATAGCCCCTAAAGTTGTTGATAAGTGTAAACTATAGCCACAAAAACAAACCAAGCCATGGTTGGTACAGTTAGCCACTGGCACCAAAAGAAGGGTAGCAGAGATCATACCAGCCTGCCAATTGATGTTGGGTGAATTTCCCACCCAAGCAACCCTTAACGTATTACCCCTCGGATCGTACGATCTGTTGATTGGTATGGACTGACTAGCCGCCCATAAAGCCAGATTGGACTGTTACCATAAAACTTTAGAATGGGTGAGCAAAGAAGGAAAAAGGATGACCCTTCAAGGGATCCGAAAACCTGTCTCGGTGAGACAAATATCAGCTCTACAATTGAGAAGGTATTGCCGAAAGGGATGTTACCTATATGAAATACAGGTGTTAGAAACCATAGAAGGTGACAAACCCAGCCTTGAAGATCATCCTACCCTAAAAGAATATAGAGATGTGTTTCCAGAAGAGGTACCGGGTCTACCTCCGAGAAGATACATAGACTTCTCGATAGAACTCGCACCGGGAGTGGTGCCAGTGTCTAGGACACCCTACCGGATGAGCACACCCGAGTTAGTTGAACTCAAATTGCAATTAAAAGAAATGATGGATAAGGGTTATATTCGTCCCAGCGTGTCTCCATGGGGAGCGCCAGTCCTGTTTGTGAAAAAGAAGGATGGCACCCTTAGACTGTGTATAGATTATAGACAACTCAATAAGGTAACCATAAAGAAAAAGTACCCCTTGCCCAGGATCGATGATCTGTTTGATCAATTGGGAGGCGCGTCTATTTTCTCAAAGATCGACTTGAGATCGGGATACCATCAAGTCCGAATCAAGGGTGAAGACATCCATAAAACTGCCTTCCGGACGAGGTATGGTCACTATGAGTTCGTGGTAGTGCCATTTGGGTTGACCAATGCCCCTGCCACTTTTATGTGCTTGATGAACAATGTACTCAGTACATTTCTAGATAAATTTGTGCTAGTTTTTATTGATGATATACTAATTTACTCTAAGAATAGAGAAGAGCATGAAGAACATCTTAAGCTTGTGCTACAAGTACTAAGAAAGCATAAGCTCTATGATAAATTCAACATATGTGACTTCTTCCAGAAGAAAATACATTACTTGGGTCGTGTTCTGTCCGAAGAAGGGGTAGCAGTGGACCTTGAGAAAATCAGGTCTATCATGGAATGACCTACCCCAAGGGATGTTTCAGATATTAGATCCTTTATGGGATTAGCAGGATATTACATGAGATTTATAGAAGGATTCTCCAAGATTGGTTGTCCAATCACTGCCCTGCAGAAGAAGGGGACAAAATTCATGTGGACACAAAAATGTGAAGAAAGATTTCAAACCCTGAAACATCTACTGACCCATGCACCCATGCTGAAAATCGTCGACCCAGAAGCTGACTTTCTCGTGTGCATAGATGCCTGTAAGGAAGGGCTCGGAGGAGTCCTTATGCAGAAAGGAAGTGTGATCTGCTATGAATCCTGAAAATTGAACGAGCATGAATTCAACTATGTGACCCATGATCTAGAACTGGCTGCCATAGTGCATGCCTTGAAAATGTGGAGGCATTACCTCCTGGGAAGAAAATTTGTACTTATGACAGATCACTGTGGATTGCGATACCTGTTTGATCAACCATAGCTCAACGCCAGATAGGCTAGATGGATGGCCCTCCTTAGCAAATTTGATTTCAAAATCAAACACATTAAAGGAAAAGAAAATAGGGTTGCCGATGCCCTTAGCAGAAGCATGAAGCACCTACGAGACAGATGTCAAGGAAAGAATAAAAAATGCACAAGAAACAGATCCCTTCATTTAGACCGTGACCATGTACCTACAACAAGAACCCACTGGAGTAAAATATGAAGGTTATTAGATGACCAAAGGAGGTCTGCTCACTTAGAGGAACATATTTTATATTCCATCATGTGACGACTTGAAGAGGTTCAATATGGATGAACTACATAAAAGACCCTACTCGGGTCATCCAGGATACTAGAAAATGGTCACTGCCACTAGGAAACAATTTTATTGGCCTGGATTGAAGAAAGACATAGCTGAGTACCTAGCCAAATGCATAGAGTGCCAACAGGTTAAAGCAGAACACCGACATCCAGCAGGGTTATTGAAACCTTTACCAATCCCAGAATGGAAATGGGAAACCATCTCCATGGATTTCATCACTGGATTACCAACTTCGACGAGACAAAATGACGCCATTATAGTGGTGGTGGATAAATTGAGCAAGTCTGCTCACTTCATCCCCGTCAAGTCGACCTGCAAGGCAATCGATATTGCCCAGGTATTCATGAAAGAGATATTCAGATTGCATGGTATGCCGAAAGAGATCGTGTCTGACAGAGACACGAAATTTACTTCCAACTTTTGGAAATCACTGATAACTGGTTTAGAGACCAAATTGCTGTTTAGCACCACCTATCACCCTCAAACCGATGGACAGACAGAAAGAGTCAATCAAATATTAGAAGACATGTTAAGGATGCATGTAATGCATCAACCCAAGAAATGGGAAGACTACCTGCCACTGGTAGAATTCGCCTACAACAACGGCTACCAAGCATCCCTAAAGATGAGTCCCTTCGACGTCCTCTATGGTAGGCCGTGTAATACTCCAGTTAGCTGGAGTAATCCCATAAACATGATATCTTTTGAACCCGACATGTTAAAAGAAATGGAACAACAAGTGACTTAGATAAAACAAAATTTGAAGCTCGCTCAAAACCGACAGAAAAGTTATGCCGACCAAAAGAGAACTCCAAGAGAGTTCAAAACGGGAGACCATGTATATCTCGGAGTTAGACCCAGGAAGAGTTCCCTGAAAATGGGAGCTTGTGCCAAGTTGGCACCTCGGTATTGTGGACCCTTTGAGGTTCTAGATAGAGTGGGACCTGTAGCCTATCGACTAGCACTTCCTCCCACAGTCAAAGCACATAATGTTTTCCATGTTTCATTATTGAAGGAATATGTACATGATGTTAATCATATAATTGATTGGTCTATGATTAAGGTGGAATCAGAGGGAGAATTTCTACCAGAACCCCAATGCATACTGGACAGAAAGGAAACCCCGCTCCAGAACCGAACCATTGCACAGGTCAAGGTGCAGTGGAAACATTTTGGCCCAGATGAGACTACATGGGAAATGGAGGATGCCATGAAACAGGCATATCCGATTTTGTTTACATCTATACATGCAGGTCATGTTGATAGATAGAACATCAAGGACGATGTTCCTTTAAGGGGGAGGGAATTGTAACACCCTGTTTCCCCCAGTCTGGAAAAATAACTATACTGGCCAAGTATTATGGAAAACTCAAAAATGTGAATGTGTAATGTGAATAAACCTTGTGAAAAACGTCGATGAATGTGAATAATATTATGAATATATATATTGCAGGACTGCTGAGAGGGGAATATGCTGAAAAAGAGACCAGGATGGCTGGAAAAAGGTGGTGGAAGTCACCTGGAATGGTGGCGTTAACTTCCACCGAAAACCAATACCGTATTTGGTCTTCATTGGCCTGGAGAACTAAGAGCGGCTCGCTGGCCTGAAATTAATTGCTCCCAGGTTGGTATGCGGATGGCTCCTCATGCATAATGAGGGATGGGGGTAAAACCGCCCATTCATGGAGTCCTGACACCTGACTACCACGAGGGAGATCGTGCCACATGCAACCTCGCCGGAAAGGAAAAAGGCAGGAGGAGTGTGCGATCACGGGCAGACGCGAGGGAGGAAGAACTCTAGAAAAATATGCAGAGTGAGTGATAGTGGAGAAGAAGGAGAGTAACCTTTGTTCTCGGTCACTGGCAGACAGAGACACAGTCTCACAACATCGTGGTATCAGCTCGGGGGTGGCTAGTGGTAAATCCGTTGGGAGTCGTTGGGCCTACGGTTGGGTGGAAACGGGCACCCCTCTCAGCAGTTGCATCACCTCTGGTGTTTATCTGATAAGTGTTTTGTCTTTGGCATCTTGAAATATATATATATTCTGATATTTATGCTTATAATCTGTGAAATTGTGCATGATTTCAGTGCAAGAATGTCTGTATGGTGTTTTGATCAGTACTGGCAGTTGCATGTTTATAATGGAAAGACTACGTATGGCTTATGCTTTCATAAATCGCTATTTATATGCTTACTGATCTAATTAAGACTTCATGTCTGGTTCTTGAGAGAGAGATACCCTTATCTGCCTCAGATAGTACCCTAGGTAAACCTCCCCATAGAGATACCCTCCTTGAAAATCTCATCAAGAACCTGGAAAGAGGGTGTGAAGGCGCAAGGCCTTAGTAACCCTGCACGAGGAGGAACGATCCTCTTGAAATCCCGAGATGGCTGTGTAGGGATAAGTATCATTTGACGGGCGAGATCTTGTCGGAAGATCTGCAGTCACTCACGACCGTTAGATTGGAAGGAGAAGAGGGGGCGTTAAATGCCTCAACACCTTTCCTTTGTTTTCACGAGTAGCGAAGAGACCGAGACCCACTCAAGTCCTACACTTGATGAAGGAGAGCAATAGATGTGTTGAAGACTCTTTTAAGAGTCAAACCCAGGAGAAAAGAGCGCAAAGCTCCCCAGTCCCTCATAGTTGACGAAGCTCAAGACAGATAGCACCTGGTCAGATGCACCGACCCTGTAGGAATTCATGGAGGTCGAGGAAATCTTTCACGGCTTCAGAGTAGAGAAGCCCGGGAGGGATAGAGCCATTTTTTGCACGGAGCCATAGCTGCGAAGGTCGCATAGGATAAGCAAAGGCCGAGACCTTTGATACTTAAGAAATCTTCCAAGGAGAAAAAAGAGAAGTGCATGCTCAAGGAAGAGCTACAACTGTCGTTAGATTAGCCGGAGCAAAATAGATCTGGGTCGTTGAAAATGTACGTCCAGACGCACACAGAAGAGAGAAGAATCAGACGGTAGAGTCACTTCGAGATAGAAGTGGCGAACAACCGATAACCGTTGGATCTTGCAGAGTTACATGGTAGTTAGGGTTGGGAGCTTCAACCCATGAAGTCATGAGAGGATCAGGACCGTCCATCTGAGGAGGACAGGTGGTAGAGATCCAGGGATCTCGCGAACTCGGAGGTTCACAAGGTAAGAGCCCAAAGGTTGGGTGCTCCAAGTCGTGAGAGGATCAGAACCATCCATCCAAGGAGGACAGGTGGCAGAGATCCAGGGGTCTCACGAACTCGGAGGTTCGCAAGGTAAGAGCCCAAAGGTTGGGTGCTCCAAGTCGCGAGTTGCGAAGTCGCGAGAGGATCAGGACCGTCCATCCAAGGAGGACAGGTGGAAGATATCCAGGAATCTCGCGAACTCGGAGGTTCGCAGGGTAAGAGCCCAAAGGTTGGGTGCTCCAAGTCGCGAGTGGCGAAATCGCGAGAGGATCAGGACCGTCCATTTGAGGAGGACAGGTGGCAGAGATCCAGGGATCTCGCGAACTCGGAGGTTCGTAGGGTAAGAGCCCAAAGGCTGGGTGCTCCAAGTCATGAGTGGCGAAGTCGCGAGGAGCGAAGACAGCCGTTGGATCCAGAGAACGGGAGGACCGTTGGATCAGGAGCCCCATCGTCTATCGCGCGTTCGGGGGTTCGGAGGTTGAAATGAGTTGTTACGACTTCACAAGCAGTGAAGTGCCGAGAGCCGAGCACGAGAGAACACATGGAAAAACTTCAAGGTGGGGCCTGCGTGATTGACGGGTGGACACGCGTTGCTTGGAGAAGGGAGTCAACGCTCCATTGATTTCTTGCGTCTCGGGGGTTCATGGGATAAGAGCATGAGAGCTCAACCCTTGGGCTCGCGAGGTGGAGAGATGCGAGAAGAGCGAAAAGGAAGTCAAACCATCACTGACTTTCAGGGTTTATCAGAGTCGAAAAACTCGACGCTCTTGTAGCGTCGTGTCGCGAGGAGTGAAAGGACACCATACTGGTTAGGCCTGTGGCCATAACTGTTGATCAGATGAGTGCAATTAAGGGATTTCAGGGTTTGTATCTGGTCCCGTAGGGACTCGGGGAATTCTATTCCTCGGAGAAAGGAAGAAAAGGTGCGAAATTTTTTAATTTCCGTAGTGGGTATCTGACATAAGGGGTGGGTTTTGAATCTTCCATGTGAAAGCGACGAAGAAGGTCACAAGCATACTTAGACTTGGAAAGTTAAATTCCTTCCTTGGTTTATGTTATCATCTTTTTGTGGGATAACTAATGAGATGATGTCTCGAGGCCCTCAGGTTGGAGACATGGAGTACAAAGAGATAACTTGACCATCAATGTCCACTTGCACATATGGAGACCCACCTCACCACCACAGATCCAGGTTGATCATGACAACATCCACCACATTAGCTGGCATTCAGAAGACATTGAGTCTTGCTCCATGAGGTACAAGTCACGTATTATGGTGAGTGTTTTTTCAATATTTGAGGCATTTGAGTTTGTTACATCTATTACTACTTTTGATTATGTGACACTTGCTTGGACATTATGCTCTTTGCTTTGTTTCACCTTGGTGGTTGACATGTGCCCTAGTAAGTGGATCACCCTTAGAGATATGTATGCTACTGGGAGGTCCTTTGGACAAGTCATCGTGCCATTCCCGACCATACTTTCCACTATCCACACTTCATCCCCTCATCTCCTCACCTTTTGGGTTTTTCGGGTGCACTAACCCAAGAAGGGGTTGTCCCTCACTTCATGGGAAGAAGGGGCTAAAGGTCGAGAGGCTTGTGGCTGGAAAAAGATAAAAGCCTAATTATGAACCTTCTAGATGCTCGCCCAAAGAGGTGTTTGTTAGCCTATGGCTTACCTTAACCAATTACCAAGTCTAATTGTCACCTATATTTGTATTATTCATTTAAGATATTAGTAATATATCCTCAAGTGATGACTAATGAGTTAGTTAAGATTGCCTAACCTAGTAATCATGCATGATTTTAGGATCTAGAGAAAATCTCTCTATGAGGTGGCATCACCCATTGTACTATAAATATGTACCATTGGTGTGAATACAAAAGTGTTGGCTAGTGAGCCTTTTCCACCATCTTGTTGTTCTTATGCATATTTTATCAATTGGTATCAGAGCTATGGTGAATAAATGATGTTGGTGGAGGTTGATATGGGAAGAGGGGTTGATAATACAATTCTAATGGTATTATATGGAAGACCATTGAAGAACCGATGATGAAGGTGCTCAGTTGAGCATGAAGCAAAAGCATACGAGCCGATGGTTTCAAGATGTGCATGAATAAAGAAGAGTGATTGATGATTAGTATGTCAATTGTCTAAATTTATTTAAGGAAAAGAAAATTGAATTTCTGCTCTAAATTTTTATAGATCTTGTTGTCGCAAGAGTCGACTCTAGGATATAATAGAGCCAAGCCTTAACACATTTTAAATGAAAAATTTATTTGTTGTTTGGAGCTTGACTTGGGTTGCAGCAAGCCAATCTCTGAAAACCGCTTTAGAGTGTGTTTCTGACCTAATACACTCTGATAGGGCTCTCTCAATAAGCAAGGTTCTTTACTCAAAGAATATTCAGTAAGCACAGTAAGAGGGCCAGATTTTTTATAAGACAAGATATTTTGATAAGTTTGTTGGTTGCACATATTTGAAAAGGGCCTATTGGGCAATGGAGTCAAGTGAAAACCAAAGAAAAGGGATAATGGCAGTGATTTTGCTACTTGAGGGAAATGAGGCAAAGTAAGTCTATCTTTCAGCAATCGATAATCATGATATAGTAGCAGAAAAAGAAAAGGAAAAGACCATCACAGTGAAAGCATCTAACAAGGATGAATTTTCACTACAACTTTAGAGGAAAAAGACCGGAGGCTAATAACTAGATGCAGAGCACTTATCTTGAGTGAATTATGACTAGTCACCATCGAAACACAACACCTATCAACTGTGTGTAAGGAGCATGTAAAATGAATTCCAAACAAATTTTAACTCAATCGATAAAGGAAGAGATAGACAATATGAGAATGAAAAAACAGAGAACATACTGAAAGAATCCACTGTGATGAATCTCACATATCAAGTGAACGCGTCTCTCCTGCATTACTCCATTCCAGATTTTCAGAATAACTCAGCTTTCAATAGGAGCCCTCTTTAAAAGAGTTCTCTCTTCTCTCGTACAATGGATCATCATTTTATATAACTCTTCTGTCTTGAGAAGATGAATTGTCATCGTTGGATTCTAACACATAACTGAAAGTAAACTAATTATCAACCGTATTTAACTAATCATAACAGTAATCCGAACTGATTTATGTTAAAAGCACAAATAATTCCTAATTTCCAGCGAACTGTCTATAGCAGTGTATGCATTTGATTCGTCTCCATGTGCATGAGTTGTAGTGATGGATATTAAGGGACACATGTTCCTTATCTGAGGAAATCTCTATTCGATTTGGAGCCAAGCTGGTAAGAGTTGAGTTGTCCGTCTACTCTTGTTCCTTTGAGGAGATTGCCGACTAAAATTTTGAATTCTGATAGTTGCGGTTGATTCTTCCTAGCTGCATGAAGATAAATCGGTGGAAATTTTTACAGTGAACCTCTGCATTAAACAACAATCCTGAAGTCGACCAATCATCTGGAGTGACCCGCGACTATGAATTTCACGGCTTCCTTGGAATTTGGTGATTGATTCTAGTTCGATTCGATAGCTGGAAGAGTTATTGGGAATCAAAAAATTGATTTTACTTTCGATGCTGGGCACAAGACATTTCAAACCTTGCAGTTGAAAACGACCAGTGATGGTTTGACTTCCTTTTCGCTCTTCTCGCATCTCTCCACCTCGCGAGCCCAAGGGTTGAGCTTACTCTTGTTCCTTTGAGGAGATTGCCGACTAAAATTTTGAATTCTGATAGTTGCGGTTGATTCTGCCTAGCTGCATGAAGATAAATCGGTGGAAATTTTTACAGTGAACCTCTGCATTAAACAACAATCCTGAAGTCGACCA
>SNQJ01S0004237.1:236336-252008 GCA_010110895.2 Picea sitchensis
GAGGTCAACGATATGAACATTTTGAAGTCAGATGGATGAAATCTGGATCAATGAGGCCGTGTGCAGACGTTATGTATTCTTCTCTTTCACTGCTCAAATATCTAAGTATCAATGTTATTTGAGAATTGAAAAACCAGGCCCATCACCTCTTCCATATGTCAAAAGATCGTATTCGTTGCTAGAGTACTTGGAAGAAAAGGCAAAAGTCACAGAGCGATTTCCCCTCTTAGCTGCAATTAATAAATGATCAACTAATGGCTCCAATATATAATGCTCATTCACTGTATATAGAGCTTTTGGTTTCTTGGTTTGGTACCAACAACAGCACAAAACTGCCACCTGATGTGCCTGCGATTTTCTAGGGATTGACTGCAAGATTATGTAAAACTTGTTCCACAATTTCATGCCTGTATACGTATATATGACGATGGACCTCTTATGACAACGCAATAGCTAGTGGGATTTTCCCACGATCTTCTTTGAATATAGTATCAAGCTACGAAATCCATCGTTATCAGTACTTGTGAACGTGTCCACTTGGATATTGTTTTTCAAGCCTCAAATGTACATGTGGCATAAGAAGAGACAAAACATGATACATTGCATGGTGTCGCCTTCGAGGTTCCCCATATGCTTCACAAGGATGGGCAATAACTTCTCAATTGATTATGATTTCAAATAATAAGGCGTTGTAATATATAAACAGAGAAACACTGACTCTGCAAATGGCCATGCGACGTCCAACATAATATGTTGATCAAAATCCACACCCCAATTGGTATACAGAGAATGAAAAGAAGGACCCCACCTACCTAGTATGCGATATGAGCACAAAAATTGAGATCTACATCATCGGGATCTGCAGACAACAATCTGAATCATATTGTTTGAAGTTCTAAAGGAAGGCAAAAATGTTAGATTGGTATCTGTGTTGAAGCATTGGAGGAATAACCCAACAAGTGGATCATTGACCCAATTGTGGTGGCAGTTTGTATTGGCATTCTCAATAAGTATACTCACCCAATAAAACATGGAATAAGATCTGGTCGAGTGCTAATTGGAAGTGACTACAGAGAATTACGTTGAAAGGTATGAACAAAAGATTTTTCCAAGTTGATTATCTGTGTTAGATGTGAACTAATTAGCTTGAGTAGAAGTCGATATTGAAGGGTTTGAATTCATGAAGGTTCAACGCTAGATTGACCATTGCGTTGAGTTGCAAAGAGGCCATAAAAAGTTAACATTGGAAGGTGGAGATCGCCAATTGATGTGCGTTGGAAGACAACTCACTCTTGCATTCAAACTCAAATGCCCAGGAAGGCGAATACCCTTTTAGAGCTGCGTTGAAGGTAAATTTGAGGTGGCTTTTTATGCATCATTGCAACAAGTTGAAAAGTAATTGTTCTTCAAGCACTTGGCGTTGCATTTATGTTTTGACTTCATGCTTCCAAACATTGTTGGGATGCATCCAAAGTGTCAAATGGTCACGTTGGTTGTGGCGAATTAAGTATGGTGATATGAGAACATTGCGAGAAGATGTTTTCAGTAATTTTGTTGCTAGAATTTTTGGGCATTTTTTTTTTGTCTCCAACCCACCTCATAACTTTATAACTTTTGGAGTGATAGGATATTTTTGGTAATTAAAAGAAAAAAAATAAAAAACAAAGAGATGTGTATTTTAAGGAGACAAATCAAGGTATCTTTTATGTTGTAATTTGAAGTGTTTACTTCAAAGGAGGACAAGTAAAGATCATTGTAAAGTGGGCATCATTCTTATATCATTTTGTAAAATCAAAGTAATATTTTTACTTTGAGGGGGGACAAATGCAAGAGAAGAACATTGTAATTTTTATTTCTTTTGTGGTTACGAAAGAAATAAGGAGTGATAAGGAGTCAAATTTTGAAATTTTAAGCAAATTGTATTAAGTTTTTCAAGAGTTGACTCGAGTCAAGTAAAAATCTCAGTCACTCTTCTTCTTCTGAAGCGACTATACGAGGGTCAAGGCCAAGCCCCGATAGTTGTCTTCTTTTTGCAGCACATTGTGTATTGTGGTTGGTGTCTATTTTCTTGAATGCTTGGATGTTTAATGTCTAGTTTTGACATAAACACAATTGTAACACATTACACATGGAGTACAACAACAAGTTAATGTAAGCACATCTTCAATCAAAGCACATGTAATCAAGCAACGACAAAGAATATTCAAGCACAATTAATCTCAATCAAGCACTTACAATCAAGACCATGTGATCAAGCATCCGCAGTGCACATTCAAGCATTCAAAGTTTGTCATCTAGTTCTCAACAACAATTCTTCATCAAAACACTAAAACAACGAACAAATCAAGCTCGCAATCAAAGAAAATTGGACATGACTTGGAATCAAAGCACCATCAAATTCGAAGATCCATTCAATTTCTAAATGAAAGATAATTTCTATCTTACAAATAGTCCTTTTGTAAGTTTAATTGTCTTTTTAAATCAAGTGAAGTTGAATTTGTAATTGGGTGCATTCTCGGTTGAGCCCGACACTTAAGAGTCATTGTAATTTTGAGTCTAAATTTGATAGGGTTGAGTGTTGAAACTCAAATAATTGTAAACATCACAATTTTGATGCATTCTCGGTGGTAACCAACATCTTCAACTTCCTGGAAGCAAATTCAAGCAAGCGTGAAGTTCAAGCGAGCGAATTCAAATGGAGCGAATTCAAATGGAGCGAAATCTAGAATTATTAGAGTTACTGAATACTCTAATAATCAGTGTCGAAAACAACATAGTCATACTTCACAAAGATATTCTTCAATCAATGCTAACTTGTTTGCAAGTGACGCAAGCTAAAGTTAGACTTCTTCAATCTCAATAACAACTACTGAATAATGAGTTGATAGATCTCAAAAATCAATAGCCAGTGAAGTGTTCTGAATTAGTTTTTGTTTAGAACAATCCTCTCTATGATGATGATGACGACGACAATGATTATGTTCAACAATAGGTGCAAGAAAAACACAATGATACAACTTCAGAAGTAGTTTCAAATGAAAATAAAGGTATTTTTGAATCTACATTTCAAGAGTTTTCTTTTGAGTTTAGTGAAGAAAACCTTTCAATGATGCAACAACATGCAGTAAATCCACTTCCACAGATTTCAAAGTAACAGGTTCAGAATACTCTTTCCAAGCCCATCATTAGACCTTGTGAAGAAATCATCTACAACAAGAATATAACAGGACTTGGATATGACAAGGAAGTTACCTTTCATATTCCCAATTATTCCAGACTAATCCAGTTCCAAAGTGTTGGATTCCTTCAAGAAGTTTCACCTTCACTTGTTCCAGTTCAACATCAGAATGATAAGTTCCAACATTGTAATCGAGTTGGTCACAAGGAGAATCAATGTTTTGATCTCCATCCTTGCCAGCATTGTGGCAAGCATAACCATTCTTAAGACATATGTTCAACACTGAAGAAACATGCAAGATTGAAGATTCACTATGAGCGGATCGATCCTTGGAAATGGTCATCAACAACCAAGCGATTATATAAGTCTTACCATGGAATTAAATCTTGAGTAAAGACCAATCTTGCGGCACATAACATTTTTGTACCTCACATAAGTGGTCCCCTTATGGTGTAGCTTTAGAGCATGGCCCTCACGGGATGAGATAACATGTGGTTTTTTCCACATTCCCACTTCATGTTGTACACAAATGGAATACGTATGATACTCTCTTAATCCTAGAAGAGGGAGTACAATGATGTAACTCTTCTATAACTTAAGGGGGGGAGTTCAAAATTCCAGTGATGATGGTTCATGAAACCACTTGTGGTCTCTCCTTTCAGCTGACAAAGGGGGGAATTAATGATGGAATTTAAGATGGTTGTCAAACAAAAAGTTTCGACAACAACAAACATCAAATATTCCAGATGGGTATGAAATTTTCCAAATGGGCAACTGCAGTCTGTATATCACATACTTTGGCAGAATTATGGTTTAATGACTTGCAATTGAATCATACACATGATACATTGGGATGTTGTTGGACACCTAAAAGTGTCAAAATTGGTTAGTGGTCATCCAAAAACCATCAGATACATGGTATCAATTGGTCAGTGGTTATCCCAAGCCACAGATTCAGAGAGCACTTCAGTGATACACTGATAGTAGAGTGGTGAAACTACATGTTCACCAATTAGCAGAAGACATCAGATTCTTCTAGCTCAAATACTTGGCAAAATGATCGAATTGTCAAGCAATCAAGGAATGTTCAGATATTACAGTTGTTCACTTCCATATCTTAGCTCTCTTATAGTTCATTTCATATGAACTATTCAACATCCAAATTGGCGGTCTTTCAGGCAGTTCTTCATTGAGGCTCAACTTAGGAGTTTTAGTATGAAGACTTGGAATTGATACCAGTTTATGCTTCATTGTTGGTATTATTGATCAGACTTGTGATTGAGGAGGGGAATGTTAGCCCATGGCTTACCTTAACCAATCACTAAGTATAATTGTCACCTATATTTGTATTATTCATTTAGGATATTAGTAATATACCCTCAAGTGATGACTAATGAGTTAGTTAAGATTGCCTAGCCTAGTCATCATGCATGATTTTAGGATCTAGAGAAAATCTCTCCATGAGGTGGCATCACACATTGTACTATAAATATGTACCATTGGTGTGAATACAAAAGTGTTGGCTAGTGAGCCTTTTCCGCCATCTTGTTGTTCCTATGCATATTTTATCAATCTTGAGAGAAATGAAAAGCTTCTCCTAAAAGATCAAAGATCTGCTAAAAAAAAATAACAATATATAGATGTCCCCACTTGTTGAGGTTTGTACACTCATGCAGTGTCCCTTTCTTTCCTTACATATGGCACTCTATGTACCTCTAGCTTCAAGTGGCCTTGTCGTACTGCCCCCCAAGCCAATTGATTCACCAATAGGGAGTACCCAAGGCTTTAGACTATTAATTAATTAATGGCAATGAATGGGCTTGGAAAAATGATGCATTGAAAATGAAGGTGCAACACACCCTCTACAATGGCACCCATAAGTGAGACACTACAACCCCTTGTATGTCATGAACCCCATGCCCAAAATGCTTCCCCTCATCCATCACACATCATCCACATGACTTAGAAGGAGTTCCTCTTGGGAAACACCCCTAAACTTAATGGACAATTCACCCAATAAGCTGTTTTGTCAACCCTCCCATACTCAAACTTGGTAAATTGCATAGGGTCTTTGAGAATTAGTTTATTTTGATGAGGTAGTTTGGATGTACATCCTTAGATGGATCTTTTATTTATTTGATTTACTCATCATGATGCTTTGACTTGAGATCCTTGGAGGGAGTATCCATTTGTCTTTTCAAGACCCAACTGGTGGATAGTTTTGGAGGAACAAGCATAGCTTGGGCTTCCATGGGGCTTGAAGCCCACAAGTTGGATGCCAAGGGACCACATGCCAGATCACAATTCTTGCCTTTGGAGGCCTAGAAGACACCTTGGAGGACCTTGCATATCCCTCACATGCCAAATGTTTTTCTTGGAGAGGCCAACACATCACTCTTTGGGGCTTGACGTCACCTAGGGAGGTTTGGTGGTGTTGGAGTTGTTGTTCATTGACACTTGGAATGATTTGATAGGAAGAGGCATGGATTGAAGGAAGAGACCTTGGTGCATGAAGAGGAGGCTTTAGAATCCCCAACAACCTCCACCTTCTTCTCCAACGACTTGGAAAAGTGTCAAAACATCTCCCTAGAGGGGTGATGTCTTGTTTTAGGATTTCTTTCATATGCAAAAGTGTGAATTAATAATATTATTTGTGTAAAGGGGTAAGATAAGGGATTTTAACCCCTTGTATTATGTTTTACTCTAACTTATGTGGAAAAACTATATTTTAGACATTTTGTATAAATAAAGATCATTTGAATCTCATTTCAAAACATAACTCTCCCATTGTGAGAAGTACTTGGCTGAAATTTTCGCTATTCTTGGGCATTCTCTCTCTCCTGTTCACTTGTTATGGTTTTCTTTTCTATTGGTGGAAGGAAGTGGTGCACTACCTCTTGTGGAGTGTTTCTCTTGCATATTGGTGGATAACTCTTGGTAAAGTGGAAGTTTCTTTTGTTAATTATTTCTCTAGGTGAAGGGTTTTATCTTGTTATGATCTCTTTTTCTTGGTTGAAAGGTTAACTAGTTGGATTTCTTGGGGAGTATAAGTGCATACAACCCCACTAAGCTCATCAATATTTGTCTTGGAAATAATTTGTTGCTTAAGGTAGTGCTAGGAGAAGTAAAAGGGCCTACACCCTTCTAGCACTTTCCTAGTTAGCTTTACTTGCCTTGGGGAGTAAGAGGGTTTACACCCCCAAGGAAGTAGTATAGTTAACTCATTCTTTGACTCCATAAACCAATAGTTAAAGCACTAATAATTTTCAATTTGCATTGGAGAAATAAAATTGTTGCATTGGGATACATGAAAACACGAGATAATCAAATTGTTCGAATTGCAATCTCTTCTTGATGTTCTAGGCTTGTCATTGCCAGTAGGGAATCTCAATTGGTTAAATAATTCTTGTTGTTGTTATAAACTTTTATCTACAACCATTAGGGATGCAAAAACCCTAACACGTTTTCATTTATAACTCTCTACTCAATCATCGAAAGTTGCTAAGAGTTTGCCACATCAATCTACTAAGACTAACACACTTTTTGGGTGGATTATTGACAAGTTTTGACGGATGTTTTCTTTGCAGAACTTGTTTACAACAACCTTACATTGTTGCTAAAGTTCCATGCTATCTTCTTGAGCTAAACTAGTCATTTGCTAACTTGTTTCTTGCACTTTTTATTAAGCTTTAAGCAACTTTATTTTGCATCCATCATTATCATTTTATTGCTGATATACATCATTGTTTACTGCTGCAATTAGGGACAACAAGCCTAACTTGCTTGTACACCTAACATTATACATATATACTCGGCTTGTTCTTGTGTATCAGGTAGGTACATCACTCTTTATAGGTGTTCTCATCTATTGGAAACCATTGGCTACCACCAAGACTCTTCCCCAAGGTTTTCCACTTCTTCTATCTTGACCTATAGGGGGATTTTCCTTCATCTCTTCACTTTCCATCTTATTCCATATTTTTTACAGTACTAGGCTGTACTCAAAACTCCACTTGCAAGAACATATATGATATTAATTCATTGCAGGAAATATCTTCAACAATGTACAATGAGGTTCATCAACAATTCTCCATTCCCTCTTTAACTATTTAATCTAGCTCCCCCATCTCTCCACCTTGCTCATAGATTTTATACAAAGATGCAAGGGGAAAATTGGAACTAATCCCTCCAAATCTAGACTGTCAATCATAGACAAATTTACAAAATAATGTCTTTGTGTGTTTTTGGTGGATCTTGGTTGAAGAACAACTCAAGATATGATTACAATTGTTCCATTTACCATTAAACTATTTGAGAATAGGATTGAGTTGGTTCCTTTGTTGGTTGGGCGCATCCATTGTCTAGAAGATTGGAGAATATAGTCGCAACTGCAAATTTGGGCAAACCTATATTGGAAAAACGCCCATATCTCCCAAATACTTCATTATCTAAAAAAACAACTTGTGAGTCAGCTAAATGGGCGTGTTCTCCAAAAAACCCATGTTCTAGAATTTCAAGATTGATCCTTGGCTTCCTAGAAATCACATTTGAAGGTCATTGCTGCTAATTTTGGCACATTTTTGACCACGCGTTGGAGGTCCACACATGTGATTGCCAACAAAACCCTTGTCTTCATTTTGACATTGGAGGTGCACATATATGCTAAACATGGAGGTCAGGTACATGAACTGAACACTAGGTACATGAACTGAACTGTCAAAAACCTTCATCGACAAGATTAGTCTAAATCCTTTCTAAATTATTAAAAACAAAGGAAATTATGAATATTAACAACATTTTACTTTGTTAAGCTTGTTAGGCATAAATATGGGTAGATATAATAATAAGCATGGTAATTGAATGAAGGGATAAGGTAATAGGAGACCAAGTAATGGTGTAAACGATGTCAATTTAGTAAGCCGACAATTTTCACATGGTTTAAAAGTATTGGGTCACTAACAGTGAGGATATGGTCATCAACATAAAGAGCAAGGATTATGAGATGGCTGCCTAATTTCTAGGTATAGACATTAGGGTTATAACGACATCTAGAAAAGTCAGTATCAAGAAGAAAGTTGTCCATTTGGCATACCAAGCATGAGGAGCTTGCTTAAAACCATAGAGATTTTGGCGGTAAACAAGGATGGAGTCATTTTGGACATAGCTAGGAGGTTGCTCCATGCAGATTTCTTCTTGCAAATCCCCATGCAAGAAGGTAGATTTTACATCCACATGATGGACCTCCCATTTATGTGAGGCTGCAAGGGCGAGAACAAGGTAGATGGATATCATTTTGGCTACATGGGAACTAACTGAGCCTTGTGTCTTTCAACACTTCCATACGATGCATACTTAGTTCTGTAGACCCATTTGCATCTAACAAGTTTTCTTCCTTTTATAAGAGGAACAAAATCCCTAGTATCGTTTTCCATTAAAGAAAGATACTCTTCATTCATTGATGTATCCCAATCTAGATGACCTGAAGCTTCTGCAAATGTATCTGGATCACGAGTTTTTGAAACTTGAGCCAAAAGAGAAGAGGCTCGCTAGAATTGTGAACATGTTTGATGCTGATCTAAAGTATCACCGACAAGATCACTAGTTGGTTCTCCTGTTGAATGGATCTATCTAGGAAGCGGTGGTGTCGGTGCAGGTTCATGTTCAATGAACTCATCTAGAGGAAGGTGAACAGGCGGAGGTGGATTTTCATCCTCGTTGTCTTTGTCTAAACAAGAAGAAACTGGAGTAGGAACAAAAGATGGAACAAATGTCAAAGATGGCTCTTAGGTCGAAGAAGACACAAACGCCGAATTATGCTCGCAAGCCAAGGAATTTTCATTAAATTTAACATCTCTTTGTATAATGATTTCATTTGAATGAGGTTGAATAAGTCTGTAACCTTTGACATCTTCAAAATAAACAATAAAAATACACTTCTCACTTTTAGGTTGTAAAGCTATCATTTTCTCATAAGGAATAAGAGCCCATGCTACACTGCCAAATACGTGGAAGTGGCTTACATATGGCTTAATTTTATTCAATGCGTCTTCCGATGTTATATTTTTAAGAGCCTTTGTGGGATTGCGATTTACTATGTAATTTGCACAATTAATGGATTTTTCCCAATACTTTATACTTAATCCCTTAGATTGGATCATACAATTAGCCATTTCATTTAATGTGTGGTTCTTTCTCTCAACAACATCAATTTGTTCTGGAGTATATGGAACAATATGTTGCATTTGGATGCCCAATGCAACACAATAATTTGTAAAATTGTTGTTCACATATTCACCTCCATTATCTATTCTTAAACTTTGAAGTTGATGACCAAATTGTTTTTCTACAAGGGCCTTGTAGGCCAAAAAATTGTCAAACAATTCGCTCTTAAGTTTTAAGAAGTAAACCCAAGTGTGGCTAGAAAGTCATCAATGAAAGTTAATAAATACTTTCACCCAGAAAAAGAAGGAGAAGAAAGTGGACCACACAAGTCACTATGAACAAACTACAAAGGGCCGAGGTGTGCCAAGAGGCACATTTGTCAAAACTATCCTGATGATGTTTTCCAAGAGCACAATCGACACAACACCATCTCTGCAAGAAACAAGAGTAAGACTAGGCACCATTTGTTGATGACATAGTTGTTGCAATGATCGATAGTTTAGATGACCAAACCACTCATGCCAAAGTTTGTTGAAGTCATCACTATGAACAACAAAAATTGATGGAATAGGTGATGACCCAAAGTTTTCAAACTTGTATAACTTGGTAATATCATCAACAATTCCAGTTGCAAGAACATGCTTAGGATATTTTATATCCTTGATTACAACTTGTTGAGGTGAAAACTCTATGGTTTTACCTTCACCTGAATGAGTGATTTGATACATTGAAAGAGATGGGCATTACGATTAGTCCACATGTTTCGTCATTCCTATTAACCCTTTTAACATACTTGTCATCATCAATGGGTTCTTGTTCTTTTCCCAAGGTAATCCGGTACAATCATTTACTTCTTAATACATCATCCATATGGGATTTTCATGAGAAGTATTTGGTACTGGTAATCAAAATATCATTGGTAGAATCCATATTAAATATGCAAAAAAAATATGAAACTGATGGTCTGGATGGAAAGATCTCGAAAAATTAGGTTGTTTAAAAAAACAACACTCGAAACAGACTTCGGATGTGAAAGTTATGCCATTTTGAAAAAAAGGCATAAACGATAACCAATGAGCCACATGGCAAGTAGAAGTTGGTTCATGTGGTGATACCCCTCTTTCTAATAACCTCACTTTTACAAATAAGTTGCTTATGAAGTGACCCACTTTTATAGAATAAGCGGGATCACTTTTACAACGAAGTTACTTTAAAAATGAAAGTTGAATGCAAAATAAATAACTTAATATAAAATATTAAAACTACTTATTGTGATTCACTTTTATAATTTAAGTGAAATACAATTTACAATGGATGCATGATTTGTTTTAAAAAAATGTAACAAAAAAGAGACTTAAACTCAAGACCTCTTACTTAATAAAGTAACTTTTAACCAAGTGAGCTAGTGCAAAACATACCATATTTTTTAGAAGGAGGATTGTTGTTGTTTATGAAGATGGTCTTGGAGAGCATGCTCATAAAAAACTCTTTTCGCACAAGAAAAAACATTTCGCTTCTCAATGACAACAAGGGTTAGATATCGGTTAGCTTACCTGGAAAATATTTTTTTCCCTTTGTTTCTAATTTATCGAGATCACACAGAGCGCATGATAAAGAGAATATGAAGATTGAAAAGATTAGCAACCCATAAATAAAAAACTAGAAAACCAAAATATTATCTCTGCAAAAATTTAAGAGGGCGTATTCATGCTTTATACCTCCATATCTGACTGAAATAAACTTTTTCGAGTGAAATGAAAGATGTTCCTAATTAAAACGGGCGCTCCAAACACAATGGAATAGTCCTCTTAGCTCATAAATGTACGAAAATGGTAGAAACCAAAGATGTGACAACACGGCTTCATGATCTCAATCTATAACGAAAGATGGTCTTCATATGCACTATGATACCATGTTCAACAACACAAGTATTCCAACAGAGGATGAACACCTTTAGTAACCACTCACACAACCATATCAAAGATCAACACACCAATGTTTTGACGTGGTAAAACTGTTAGAATGTGCTCGTTTTACCATAGACAATATCACTATTGTCACCCAACCATAGGCTGAAGCCACCCTCCGAGCACCTTGACCTTGACAGAGAGAAGAATCTTGGTAGAAATCCAATAGCCAAGCAAGGCTAATGCACCGAGTAAGAAGTAACCAAAGCTGATCAAAGAGTCCAACCCAAAAAGATAGAAGCAATAGGCTTCGAAACTTGCAGCAACACCTTCTCTAGAACTTGCGCACAAGACTGCCAGACTGCAGTGTGCACAAGTGGCTTTCTGCAATTCTGAGAAGTGTGTGTCAAATGAAGACTGGCGCCCTATATTTATACTAATCCTGGCAGACTGCCTGGGCCAACTTCTCATTCTGGGTACTAATTAATTCATATTAATTATCTCTCTCAGCCGACATCTCTTCTAGGGTTACATTCACTTCTTTTCTTTCTTCCAGAATATTTTAATATTGTCAAAGGTCACAATGGAGGTTGATACCTCCCGAAGCTACCATAATATCAACACTCCCTCCTAGCTAGGGAGGTATAACCAATAATGGTCTTGAGCACAAACAGGCCATTCAACTGGTAGCATCATGAGCACCATCATTATTATCCAACTGGATAATCTCCATGACAACTGGTACAATGACAACTGATAGAACACAACTGTGTTTATCCATAGTAGCACATAACTACTCACATAGTCACAAACAATGGAACATATCCACCACAGTAGCATATCTCTACTATCTTGAGACATGCACTCTCCATAACAATCATCTGATATCAACCTGCACATAAAATATTGTTATGATATAAACTGAATCATCTGGGCATTCTATCACTCACACCTGTGAGATCTGAAAGAACATCTGCCCTAAGAGTAGAACATCAATGATGGGATATATGGAGTATTCTTCTTAAGCAAGGAAGAATAATTGTCTTGATTTCTGAGCCTGGACCATTCCCCACCCTAGGCCATTCCTCTGACACTAAACAACGTGCAACCTAGAGAGAATGAGTCTGCCCTAGGGAATGCTTGTCCCTGATTGCTGAACCTGGACCATTCCCCACCCTGGGCCATTCCTCTGGCACTAAACAAAGTGAAACCTGGAGAGAATGAATCTACCCTAAGGAATGATTGTCCATACCATTTCCTAAAGAAATGACTGTCTGGACCATTTCCTAAGGAAATGACTATCTTGCACCAACCTCCAAAACAAACCATTCTTCAAAACTGCTCACAACTGTGAGCTTTGAAAGAATGATTGTTCGGTGAGGCGGGCCAGTTTTCTTGAGTAACCCTCAAGAAGAGAGACTGCCCTAGACCATTCCCCATGTTAACCACAATGGGAAATCGTTGTCTATGGTACATCAACAATCCATCGAACCATTTTCATTACGAAAATGACCGTTCGATCTGAACCATTTTCCAAACTGGAAAATGCCCGTCCGTCAGAAATATCAAACCACTTTCCGAACTGGAAAGAAACTTCCCAAGCTGGACCATTTTTCAAACTTGAAAATGATTGTCCTCAATTCAATAATATGTCAGTGCTCCCTCCCAACCTGGAGAGTCATTTCTTCCCTTTCAACTACGGGAGTTATTTCCACGATCCCCAATTTGTCTCAGAAATATGCAAACTTTATTCTAGACAGAGGCTTTGTCAGAATATTTGTTGTCTGCTCATCTGTGGGGATATACTGGAGCTTTAGTTCTCCTTCCTAGACTTTATCTCGAATAAAGTAGTATTTTATCTCAATATGTTTTGAGTGTTCATGAAACACTGGGTGTTCTGATAGCCTTATACAACTCTGATTATCATAGAGTGTTATGGTTGAATCCGGGACCTGAACAAATAAATCAGAGATTAGCTTTCTCAACCATATTTCCTTTGTGCATGCCTCACATGCTGCGATATATTATTCTTTTGTTGTGCTGAGTGTGACAAACTTTTGTTTCCTACTGCCACAAGATATCATAACGGAGCCCAAGCTGAAACACATCCCTGAAGTACTCTTTCTGTCTTCTGTACTTCCTGCCCAATCTGAATCTGTGAATCCATGAAGCTGTATATCACTGGATGCAGTATATATTAAACCATAGTTTAGTGTTCCACAAATATATCTTAGAACGTTCTTTGCAGCGGTCCAATGCTCATGTCTAGGTTCCACCTAGAACTGACTTAGTGTGTTCACGACAAAGCAAATGTTTGGTTGAGTATTTACCAAATACATCAATGACCCAATCAACTGTCGATATAGTGAGGATCTACTAGATCAGAATATGAATCTCTTACTTTTCTTATATCTGTAGTCATAGGAGTGTCCATGGATTTGCAATCCATCATTCCAAACTTCTAAAGAATCTTTATTGCATACTTTCCTTGTCCAATGAATACTTCACCACGATTCTGCCATACTTCTAGTCCCAAGTAATAATGCATGAGACCAAGATCTTTCATATCAAACTCAGAAGCTAGTTCCTTTTTACACTGGATGATGAGAGACTCTTCACATGTTAGGAATAGATCGTCAACATATAGTAGTAGAATCACTGGCGTATTGCTCACAACTTTGTAGTAAAGATTTGGATCTGCATGACTTTTGGAGAAACCAAGTCTCGTTAGACAGCTATCGATTCTGGCATACCAAGGTCTTGGAGCTTGCTTGAGTCTATATAAATCTTTCTTTAGTTTGCAAACATGAGTGTCTCTAGAATGTACTTCAAACCCTTGAGGTTGTTCAATATATACTTCTTCTTCGATTGCTCCATTAAGGAAAGTTGTTTTTATATCCATCTGATGTAAATTCCATCCCATGGAAGTGGCAAGAGATATGATAGCTCTAATGGAAGTATATCTAGCAACCATAGCAAATGTTTCGTCACAGTCTTCTTCCTCCTTCTGGGAGAAACCTCTAGCTACGAACCTTGCTTTATATTTATCCACTCTTCCGTCTGCTACATGTTTGATCTTATATACCTATTTTGAACTTACTACTGATTTTTCTTTAGGTCTAGGCACAATTTCCCATACATCATTTTTCATGATGGATTGGTGTTCTTCCGTCATAACTTCTTTCCATTGTTTCTTCTGAATTGCTTCGTCAAACGTGGTAGGTTCTTCATCTAGAAGCTTTGTCATACATGCTACATAGCTTGAGAATCTTTTGGGCTTCTTACTTTTTTTGAAAGTCCCATCTGGGGCTTTAAGTCTTTTTGCTTCTTGTAAGGTAGATTCAAGCCAAGCTGGTTGTTTCTTGGTCTTAAGTACAGTGTCTGCATCAATGGTCACACATGGTTGCATCGGATGATCAAGCTGTTCCTTTTTGTCATTTTGGTTTTCTGTGCTTGCTTCAATAGGATCTTCATACTCTTCTTCTTCTATAGTTTCTTCTATGGATTTCTTGAAAGCCATCTTTTCATTGAAGGTCATGTCTCTGTTGACTTCAATCTTATCTTGTTCCAGGATATAGATTCTATAAGCCTTGTATGATTCGCTATATCCCACGAATATGCCTTTCTTTCCTGAGGGTTCTAATTTATTCCTTTTGTCCTTGGGAATGTGAGAGTAAACAGGACATCCAAAGATTCTTAGGTTTTCCACATTAGGTTTCTTACCTAACAAGGCTTCTTTTGGAGTCATATCCTTCAATATGCGGTGAGGACTTCTGTTCTGGACATATATTAATGTCATGGCTGCTTCTCCCTATAATAACATGGAATAACCTTGATCATTTAGTAGTGCCTTCACGGTTTCTTTAATAGATCTGCTCTTCTTTTTTGCTACACCATTTTGTTGAGGATTATGAGGAACAATAATCTCCCTCCTAAGACCTGCTGATTTACAGAATGCAACAAATTCCTTTGATGTGTATTCTCCTCCATTATCTATTCTTAAGGTCTTGATTTTCTTGTTCGTGAGGTTCTCTATCTCTGCTTTGAATTTTTGAAACTTGCTGAATACTTCGTCCTTTGTCTTCAGAAGATATAACCAAGTATTTCTTGAACAATTATCTATGAAGATTACGTAGTAAAGAGAGCCTCCTAGAGATTTGACTAGCATTGGACCACAAACATCTGAGTGTATTAGATCTAGAATCTCCTTAGTTCTATTGTTGCTGCTTGGGAACGGTTTCTTGGTATTCTTTCCAAGAGCACATCCTTTGCAAATTCCTTCATGTGTAGATTGCAATTCTGGTATTCCTTTAACAATCTTTTTGAGAAAAGGTAATGCTTGATAGTTAATATGAGTGTAAGTGATTTTGTCTCCAAGCTCTACCTTGTATGATGTCTTCTTCTCATTTAGATTTGAGATTCTGG
>SNQJ01S0004238.1:2377-43273 GCA_010110895.2 Picea sitchensis
TTACTTTGAATTCCTTGAGAAAATGAGGTGCATTCATGGCTTTTTATAGCATTGCATTGGGTTATTGTGTAACTCCTTTGTAGTGTGAAAAGAGGCCATTTAGGGCATTATTAGGTCTTTGACCAGCCCACCATTCGGATCCAACCCAGATTTGGAGGTCAAATCGGCTTGGGAGCTGAACCATAAGTGGTTGGGAGGCCAACCACATTCATAAATGCACCATTTAGCAGGTGCACGGCTTTTTGCACTAACAGGTGCGCATCGTGCGTGTATGCGCTCTTTCTACATCCATGTTCCACGCATGTGCGCGCGCGCCCAACTTCTGTAAAGCGCTCTTCAATTTTTCACTACTTTGTATAGTTTTTCCCCTTTTTTGAATGCTGTGAGATTAATTCAAGGCCATGAATGACTTCATTACTGTTTGACGATGTTGAGTTCTTGTAACCATGTGCGGACGAAATTTCAGTGATAACACCATATTTTTGGTGTGCTATATTTTTTATTTTTGAAAGCAGTTTCTATCTTTTGTTCCTTATCTTGCATTGTGCTTGATTTTTAGATGTTGATGCTCCCTTTACCTTACGTTGGATTTGTTGATGGTGCTAGTCGTAGTACTCAAAACCCTGCATCTGTTGCATGGTAAATCTACATGCCTACCAATGAGTTGATAAGTCTACGTGGCATATGCATCGGTCATGCAACTAACAATATCGTAGAATATAGCACAATCATTAAACTATTAAATGAATCCATTTCACTTGGCATTCATTGCTTAGTTTTTCGACTGGAATCTCAACTTGTAGTACTTTAGTTAAGAAATATTTATTATATCAGATGTCCTACTCTATTATGAATATATTTAAGAGTTCGTCTCTTGGAAAGAGAGTTCAAATATTTAGTGTATCAACACATTCCAAGAAATCTAAATACATTAACAAATGATTTGTCTAATTATGTACTAGATAGACATTTGCAACATTTGTAGAAATCAAACACATAACACATTGTATAAAATAAGTCGATTTAGAAGTCATTTTGTATTAAGAGTTTCACAAAAAATTTACAAAATGTGTTCAGAAAACATGAAGCCTACAATTTTTATATCAATACATGTTGCTGACCAAAAAAATGAAAATATCCTAGTCATATCTAGGTCCACGATGCTCATGGTAACATACTACGGCCTAAGCCACTCGTCGAAGAAAATGAGCTATGCGTCTGGATACTCATGCAGTGTGTTGTTGGTATCATTGTGACATATCGTCAATCTGAATATCAGGTATACCCAAAGTAAAATCCTCTAGGTTATGTTCAATTTCCTTGATCTCCTCTGTTTTTTCACGATCATAAGAAACCATTGCACCCTGCTCGCATCGCCTTTGTATCGGTGAAGTCCCATGTAATTTGTTTGGCACAATATCTACATGATGAAAACAAAATTAGTCTCAATACAACAAAAACACTTAAAAATTAAAAATTAAAAAAAATGGTTTCTTTTTACCTGAATCATTCCACTGGTATCCATGTGGAAGGACTAAGTTTGCATCTCCTCCTAAATTCATCCCTGTATAATAATAGTCTTCGATCATGAAGAGTTGTTTCTTCAACAATTTGAAGAATTTCTCATCATACAAAACTATTGGACCACCACCATGGCATGCCATCATTTCCACCCACCTATTCATATGAGGATCTTTTGGATCAAGGTATTCATCTAAATCCATACTATGCAGACGTAACAATGGAACTCTCTCAAGGAAGAAAGATACCAAAATTGAACCATAACTAAGTTTCTTCCACAGACTTGTCTTACACTTGATCAATTGGTCTTTCATGATATAAAGAATCCCTTCACACCAGTTAAATATTGTTGGTGCCATACAATCAATTGCATATTTCATTTTAGCATTGGTGTCCAAGTGAGGAGTCGCACTCCCGGTGACTCGAGTAATAGTGAAAAGGAAAATTATTAAGGAAATATCTCCAACATTTTTTATTGGAATATTTTCGTTGCTTTTTCTGGTACGTACAATACAATGTTGTAAGATATACCTTTCATTCTTCTCACCACGTCCTCTGAACCCAGACAAATAAACTCGCTCTCCTCTTCTTGAGAGACCGGTCAAGAAGTAAATATATTCAATTTCCAAGGCTAGATCATGAACTCCAACCTTGAAAACTTGTTCATCGGGTTCCCACATCTTCATTAGAAATTCCAATAAATGAACATGGGCCCTCATGCCATGAACTTGGAAGAATTTTTCTAATTTTCACCTTCAGATTGCCAACATGGTATTTGGATCATTCGTCACAATTTGATCTTCCATTTCATGCTCCCTCTCCCTCCATTCCAACATTTTGTCCGATCAAAAGTCTACAAACAAAAACTAGAGAAATTATCCATCAACTTGCATCCAATATTTTCAATCCCCACAACGTAAAATGCAATTTGTTTTTGGATTTTACGGGTGTCGCACCCTGTTTTTTACACACAGTGTGACATTGTCACAATTCCCGATAGGAAAGGACTACGACACCCTATGGTGTCACAATCCTCGATATAGGGCCTCGGTGACACTTGTGTGACACATTTTAGGGTTTGGAAAAATCCCAAAACACCTAAAACCTGGCTTGGAATGAAAAAAATTGGACATCAAATTGAAGGAGAGAGAACAATCTATTACCTACTGGAGACAGAATTTAGAATCGTCCACAGATATGTCCACAATCACTGCCTGAAGAATTAACCAAAATGGAGTTTTTTCCACTATTGAGAGGTAAAAACACAAATTGTAAAAAGAAATTACTCTTTCTTCTTTTTAACCTAGAATGGAATATTCTTTTTGTAGGAGACATTTCTATTTTCGACACACTAGTTCAGTGGGAGTTAACTGACTAGTTCTATTTTAGAGTTTCTATTTAGACCATCATTATTATTCATGCATGCATTCCTAAGGAAGTCTAATTGCTTGATTTATTTTCTTAATTATGGAATGTTCTTTTCTATATATGAGTGTATTCCAATAATTCATTGATCATCTCATTGTATTAGTGTGCATATATTTTCTCATTCTTCCATATCGAATCTCTCATCCTTTATTGATAACATTTTTTTTTACTTGCTTTAGTTGTATCTCATGTGCAAGTTTCGTTGAAACATTTACATGGTATCAGAGAAACCCTACTTGGAGCAATCTAGACAAACCAAAGAATAAGGAAAATTAGAGTTTCGACGAGAAAAATCCATGGTCGTATCTTTCTATAGTTATTTCTCCCAAAATATTAAATTTCTAAGGAAACGATCCATACAAGAAGTAAATCGATCTATTCTGCACGTGGGTTTTCAACCGTTTGGAAAAATTCCTCGTTGTTTTATCAGAAAGGAAGTTGGAATATCACCTCCTATAACTGATACGAAATTTCCATTTGATGTGTTGTTTTTGCAGTGATTTCTCAATTTTTTCACTTGCTTATTGAGATTAAAATTTTAGGGGTTATCAGACAAAATGGGAGAGATGGATACGACACATATTCTACAATGAAACTTGGTGGTAATCCTCACACCATACAATTATTTTGATTGGAATCCCAAGGTTGAATTCTAACTTAAAAGGAGAGGGTTGTACAATTTGACGATGGGGACAGAAACAAAACCTACATTAGAAATTGAGAAGACCAGATGGGCAAATCGAAAGGATGAGGCCACATGAATTCTTCTCGAATTTATGTCATCTGATTTATGGTTTCACGTTTCCAAATGCAATACTCCAAATGCCATCTGGACCACCTTGTAAATTCTCTTTGGCAAGTAGGATCAGATGAGAGATCATATGCTTGAGGTAGAGTTGAATACATTAGATCCTAAAATTTTTGATAATTTGTAGGATTTATTTACCAAGTTTAAATATTTGATATTGAGATTGGAATATTGTGGTATTGATAATTCTACACAAGTATACCAACTTATTCTAACAATCTTGGCTAATCTAGGACCATAATATGTTGTCTATGTCTCCACTTTCCATTATGGCAGATATCTCTTAGGAACAAACTGGAAGATTCCAACTGTGGATAAATTCATTGATTCTCTCACTCATGAGCAGTTAAAACTCATTTATATGGGCCTAATCATGGATCCCAAATAGCATGCACTCACCATGCATGATGGAAAAGGATCATCCAAACATAACGGAAAGGAGAAACAAAATGAGAAGGAGGGATATTCCAAACCCTTCAACGATTCTTCAGGTTCCAAAGACTCTTCATATTCCAAGAAGAAGAAGAAGAAGAAGAAGAAGAAGGGAAAGAAATGAACTTACTACAATAAACCAAATCATGAAGAAGCAAGTTGATCTTATGGAACATGTACTTCAGTAGAACAACCTTGGAAGCTTCATTCCAGAAGGAATCAAGAAGCAGAAGGAAGGAGATCCTACTCCTAAGAAAAGTAATCATCATGCTCTTGTTGCAATTAATTCCTCATCTGATTCATGGATTATAGATTTTGGCACATCACATCATATGGCAGCGAAAGAGGAAGTTTTCACTTCTTTTTTTTCATTCTCTAGACCCCTTATTCTCATGGGAGATGATACTCCAATATAAATAGCAGGATAGGGAAGAGTGGAACTCCGTAATGGAATTTTTTGAGAATGTTTTACATGTTCCAAAGATTTCTATGAATCTTCTCTAAGTTTATCAAATCACTCAAAAAGGAAAAAAAGGTTGAATTTACATCAGATTCAGTTTATGTACTTGATATGCATGACAATTCCATTATTTCAATAGGTGAGGTGAATCACAAGTCAAGGTTTTATAAATTCACTAAGTTTTATGACGATGACTCCTCTTTTATACTTACAAATAATAAGACTACTTTTCATGCACCTCCAGTGCAAAATGCAGATACTCTTGTGCTTCCATCAGTTCCATACATCAGAGATGATTCCATACACTCAGATTATATACATGGAAATGAGATGGTAGTACAACCAGATAAGAATCTTGCGCCAAAGCTTCAGTAGATTCCCAAGAGGGCACAGTTCACACTTCAGGAAACAAGTGTCCTTGCAGGGAATCCATTGGATTCGAGGAGGACTAGATCTCAGCATGAGGATATTTCTCATGTACTTTCAGCTTATAAACCTTTGATTCCCATACATTACTATATGTTTCAATATTCAGATCCGAAGACCTATAATAAGGCTATGGGAAATCCATTATGGAAAGAAGCCATGCAGAAGGACTATGACTCACTCCTAGAGAATCATACTTGGGATTTGGTTCCACTTCCACCAGAAAAGAATATTTTTCAAGTGCATATGGGTCCACAGGATCAAGAGGTACAAGGCTAGACAGGTTTCCAGAGGACTTCATTAGATCCATAAATATTTGTACATATTCATAAAGACTTTCAATGAGAAAAAGTTTCAGTATTTACGATATCGTCTTGGAGTGAAGAACACAATTACCTAGAAGTTGTCTTTTCTTCTTTTGATGCATTGTCTTTTGAGGGGGGGTTTTGTTCCCATGTGGTTTTCCCTCCTTCCTCATTTTTTTCCAGTGTTCATTAGTTGCATTGTACATGAGTACCTAATATGGCCTAGTAGTCAAGACTCATTTTTTAGTCCATAGTGATTTTTAGGGGGGGTGTTGGAGAAATTTATATTTTCGACACACTAGTTCAGTGGGAGTTAGGTGACTAGTTATATTTTAGACTTTCTATTTTAGACTGTAATTCCTTGTTTGTTGTTGACAGGTAATATGTTCTTTCTTTCAATACCCACACGGAAAGTATTTTGGCTATCACCCCTTTCTAGCTTCATACTTTGGGGGGGATTATGCTACGCATTATTTTGTCACAAATCATAATGTTCTTTTATTTTCCATCATCCAAAGATTAAAATCCATGATCACTGAAGAAAATCATTTCCCTGAAAGAGGTCAAGATTTATCAAAACATTATTTTATGAAAGTGTTTCATGTTGCACCAAATCATCATGTGACACTCTTAAGTGTCGCATGTTTCATCATTATAGTGTGTCACAATGTCTCATGTTGCTAGTTCACAAGGTGTGACATTGTTTGAAAGGAAGGAAAAAGAATAAATTCACAAAGTTTCTAGAAGAGAAGATTCATAGATGAGGTGTCCTCCAATCGGTTTGGATCTCACCCGTACTCCTAATTTGAAGAGATCCTAACCTCTCTTCCTAACCTCCTATTCAATATACAAAATAAGACTTCTCTCATGAGAAAAGGTTAATAAATAATGGAGAATAACTAGTAGTGAATAAAGGTTAATATATTTAGCTTTTGATTTGTGATCAAAAGATTTTTCTTTGGCCTTGAGGGATTCTTGTGTCAAAGTATTTCGTTGATGGTGATGGAACTCATGGAAGAAATTTGAGTATTGGAGTAATGAATTGTTGGAAAGAGCCTCACAACACTAAGGCATTGGTTGTAACTCTTCCATTATTATTAGTGCAGTAACATGTTTCCTTTCCTATAAATATTGTTCATTGTAAATTGTCTTTATTACATTTGTCCTTGGTCATTTGTGTATATTTATCGAAGTACTATTGTTTCTTTCACTGGTTAGCTTGTTTTCTTATACATATTTCCATTCAAAAACCTTTGAATAAATCTAGGAGATGCAATTAGCGAGGAAAACCGTCGATAAAGAGGTATGAGTCCTTACTTATCAATATTTTGAATGTATGAATCTAAGGAAAGTAATATGTTTTGTTTTATTTTGTTCTAGATTTGGGTTCCCAAGCTAGAGAGATTGTTATGTATCTGCATTGATTAATTTTTCCGACAACAATAACCAAATCCAAATATGCCAAGAAGATCAATACAAAACTGCATTTTCCACCCCATGGGGTACCTTTTCTTATCGCACCATGCCCTTCGAACTCAAAAATTTTGGTTCCACATTCTAGTGGTCCATGCCATATGTTTTCCATGATCTCTCCCATCTCATCCTAGCTTATATGGACAACCTCACTACTCAGTCCAAAAAGAGAACCCATAACTTGGAGGATTTACATCTCATATTTCAATGATGTTTCCAATATAATATTTTCCTTAACCCCCTCAAGTGTGTTTTCAGTGTCATAGTCAACAACTTACTTGGGTTCATCATCTCTCAATAGGGAATCATTATGGACCCCTTTAAGGTCTAGGAAATCAGTGAAATTCCTCTCCCAAAAACTATGCATCAATTACGCAACTTGCACCCATGGCTTCTTACACTTATTATGCCATGATATCCCATTCAGATGGTATCAACATGCTCAAGCATCTTTTGACTCATTAAAATCCACCTTATCTAAATCCCCCTTGATTATTCCACTAGAGTTCAAAAAATATTACATCCTATACCTATCAACCTCAGAGGTATCAGTTGTAGGAATATGCATCCATATAGGTGATGATAGACATGAACATGTCATTTACTACATCAATAAGAATATCTGAGGGCTAACCTTGAAACACAATCATGAGGAGATATTTTCCTAGGCAGTAGTTCTTGCAGTTTAGAAACTACATCATTACATTCTTCTTCACACCACCAACATCGTGGAAGACTACAACCCCATGCACTACTTACTTAGTCAGTTTCAAATCAATGGAAAATTTTCCTGATGGATCGTAATCCTTCAGGAATGTGATCTAGAGTTCACGACTCCTAAAAGTGAAAATACACTTGTCCTTGCAGAGCTGATCACTGACCTCCCATCAGATGCCAAGGACACACCCATAAATGAGAACTTCCCAGATGAACATTTTTTTTTCATTTCATCTGATGACCCATGGTATGGAGGCATCCCCATATACATGTGCACACAAAATTTTGGCCCTCACCTCTCTCGAGATGATCACTGACGTATATGACACAAATTCCCATGTTATCTCCTTATCAGAGATGTTCTATATCAAAGGGGAGTGGATACCATACTACGTAGTTTTCTCACTCTTAATGGGTATGAGAGAGACCTAAACAATTTCCATAGTGGTACTTGTGGTGGACACCTCTCTACAATGTCTACTTCTTATAAAGTGGTCATGGCGGGTTATTACCATCCCACTCTATTTCATGACTACATACACGTAGTTAATTGATGTGATAAATTCCAAATGTATACACATAAAACCAAAGAACCACCAGCTCCCCTCCATCATGTTATCATGACAGACCCCTTTTGCAAATGGGGCATCGACATTATGATATGTAACCCCCCATCTAACAATGGGCACAAATACATTGTGGTAGCAGTTGATTATTTCACGAAATGGGTCGAAGCCATGCCTACGTTCAGTAACACGACAAATTCTACAACCCGATTATTTTTCAACCATGCCATCACTCACTTTGGGGTTCCCTTATAGCTTTTGTCTGACCATGGTAAGAAATTTGAGGATGATTTGTTTGTAGAACTGTCCTCAAATTTAGGGTTCAATCATGATTTTGCTTCATCATAGTACCCACAGTCCAATGGACAAGTTGAGTCAGTCAACAAAGTTCTCAAAACCATGCTACAATGAACTATGAAAAAGCATAAGATCAAATGGAATCATATGTTGTTTTCTTCCTTATGGGAATACTACATGAAAGTCAAAACTACCATAGGATTCACATTATTTCATATTTTCCATGGGGTCGAAGTGGTACTACCCATTGAGTGTGAAATCCCAGCATTTCACGTGAGAATCAAGCTACTGCCAAACACCACATCTATGGAGCAATGACTGATTTCTTTAGAATCCCTCGATGAGAACTGCATATCCTAGTTGAAAAACAATGAGGAAGCCAAGAAAAATTATAAAAATAACGTTGACCACCAATTTAACCTTCACTCATTCAACTAAATCGACTTAGTATTTTCCTATGACATCATTCATGATACCTTAGGCCACATTAAATTTGAGTCCCTTTGGCGATTCCCTGTTATTGTCATACACTTCCTTAAAAAGGGAGCATAAATCCTATCCCAACCCAAAGGATCTCCTCTCAAGGACCATTTCAATGGGTTATACTTGAATAATTTCTATCCCTATCATAGCATGATATAGGTGGATATCGGTGGCCACCCACTTTTTCCAACTCGCTCAAAACAGTTTCTGGCACTTTTGGCAATTTACTATTTTTAACAGTTTTTATCTTCCGAGGCCATTTTGAGGGCCTAAATGAAGGTTTTTCGGGATCGACCTTCTCTATGATATCTGAAGGCTCTTATTGAGCCCCCAAAATGAATCTCCTCGATAATACCTTTCCAACAGGCTATTGTGCACCTAAAACAAAGATTGTATGCAAAAGTTACGACCCCAGAAAGTTGATGTACTAACCTACCCAAACGGGGCCCACATGAATTTTGGCGCTTCATTTCCTAGGGTTTGGTTTTTCGATGTCTAGAGTTTTTGACATTCTTGTTTATTGTAAAAAGTCCTTCACAGCCTCATTGTAATGATCTTCTTGTGAATGAGCGCAACTGTCACATCTCTTCTTAGACATAAGCCACCACCATTCCAGGAAGCTTGTTTTCCGTTGCATTTTACAGTTTCATCTTATTTCCTTATTGAATAGAAAACATATTTTACAGTATCTTTGTTATTTTGTGTTAAGCATATTTTAATAATCTGTATTCATTTTGTTATGCTCATAAAATCTACATCAGTCGTATCAGAGCGGTCTGCTCCTTGTCATCTTAATGCACGTCCCCAACCAGGTCAGAGTACAATGAATTGGGTCTCGAGCTTGTTTCTCTTGAGGACAAAAGATCTCACACGCCCAAGTGACGTCTCATCACAGGAGAAAATAAATATGACAGGACAAGAGATCCTTTCAAAAAAAATCTTGAGGAAGCCCTCACGCAACAAAGGAACGAGATGATGGATAGTTTCGCGCAAAACCTTCGGCGGCTACCAATAGGCAATGCATCTTCCTCGAGTGGAGGCATCACCCCCTTCAAGGTACAAATCAACTTCGATATTCCTATATTTGAAGGTCAGATAGACACAGATGTTATAGACAAGTGGTTGAATCTACTAGAAGGGTATTTTTTTGTTCATAACTTTTCGAATAGAGAAAATATTACTTTTTCACTCCTCAAATCCATTCCCCATGTCAAAGATTGGTGTGAAAATTTCTGTGAGAAAAATTAAATAGAGGAACCCTCATTATTTATAGTCACGACCACCTGGGAATCCTTCATGGATGCTATTAAGGAACAATACTACCCTGTCGGAAGTTATGACGACTTGTATACCAAATGGACCACACTGCGGCAAGAAAGAGACCAAGCAGTGCCAGAGTTCACAAATATCTTTCATACCTTGCACACCAAGATGGGTATCAAATATTCGGAGTGACATATAGTACCCAAGTATCACGATTCTCTACATAGGTACATCCAGACCGAAATGGAATATTTGGATATCTTATCCTTGGTCGCGGCCTATTGATATGTTGTCAAAATCGAGCAGAAGCTCAAACAAAAGACGTGGCAATTTGGGCCTAGGAACCCCTCACAGCAAAATTCAGAAAGGGGTGGCCCCAACCCATAGAAAAAAGTATAGAGAAAAGATGGATAGTATCATACCAACTAGTCCAAGGTGCAAGCAAAGAAGGACACCAGAAAGACAAAGAAATATACCGGGAGGAGGTGCGACTTCCATAAGATCCCTTAGCATAACACTATTGAATGTCACTCAAAGAAGTGGTTGGTGGCCGAAGTGAAAGCCTCTGAATCAGATGTGGGTTCTGAATGTGAGTTAGAACCATAAAGGGGAAGATAGATCATTGATGTGGAACCCGGTGCTACCGTTGCTACCACCAAGCTCCAACCTGGTGAACCAAACAAGCCAGAAGAAGGTGGTCACCTCTTCCATTCATAGATGTGGGTAAAAGGAACCTCGCTGCACTTCATCATTGATAGCAGTAGCCAGAAGACTCTCATCTCAGCAGAGGGAATCAAGTGGTTGGCCCTGCCAACAACGTTGCACCCACAACCCTAGACCATTGGATGGCTCCACCAAGGAAGCAGTCTTCGCATTAGCCAATAGTGTCAACTGTCATATGACATCAATCCCTTCAAAGACGAGGTATTGTGTGATGTTACTCCTCTCGAAGTTTGTAATGTTATTTTGGGCCAACCTTATTTATGGAAATGTCATGTTGTATATGATTCTAGGCCTCATAGTGTTATTATTACATTGAACACAAAATTCTACAGGATACTCGAGGTAGTCCCTCCTAGTGTTATTTCCTTGATCTCTTCCAAGAAATGCAGGAAGGTCATCTCTTAGACCAGTAAATTCATCTTCTTCATGATTTTCTCTCAGAGAGAGGGAAATATTGCAGCCACATCTAGGGCCTCCACGACCGATCTCTCCACACAATAGAAGCAAGTGGATAAGGTCATGCAATAATACTTAGATATCTTCTCCTCTCCTACTGGGGTACCTATGCACTTCCAGGTCAAGCATCCCATCGATCTGACACCTGGAGCATCGCTATCTAATGGGCCAGTCTACCACCGCTCTCTGTTAGAAAACAAGGAAATCAAGAAGTAGATCCAAGAACTTCTCCACAAGGGGCACATACGTCCCAACGCATTGCCTTTTGGGAGCCCAATCGTGCTAGTGCAGAAGAAAGATGGGACCTAGCGACTCTACATTTATTATCGGGCCTTGAATAAAATCACAATCTGAAACTGGTACCCGATTCCCAAAATCGTCGACCTCCTTGATCAGCTCATGGGGGCCAAATACTTCATTAAGATTGATCTGAAGTTTGGCTACCACCAGGTCCTAATAGAACAAACAGATGTATGGAAGGCCACCTTGAAGTCAAAAGAAGGTCTTTTTGAATGGTTGGTCATTCCCTTTGGTTTGACAAATGCTCCAAAAAATTTTATGAGGATGATGGACGATATCATACTACCTTTCACCAATAATTTTGTAGTGGTGTATCTGGATGGCATCCTCATCTACAACAAGACTTGGGAGGAACACTTGCAGCATATTTAGCAGGTTTTGCATACCCTGCGGCAACACAAACTATATGCAAACTTGGAAAAATGCTCCTTCTGCATGGACATGGTCCATTACTTAGGCTACATTGTTGATCGAAATGATATGCATGTGGATCCAACCAATATACAGGTCATCTGTGACTGGCCAGACCCAAGCCCCAACCACACTCATTGAATTTCAAAGCTTTTTGGGCCTCACCAATTTCTATCGTAGGTTCGTGTTGAGATTATCTCATATCGCATGGGCCCTCGGCCAAGTAACCAAGGGTGGCAGTAAGGAAACATTTGTGTGGGCCTATCCCAACAACAATACTTCGATGAATTGAAGAATCATTTTTTCTCATCCCCAGTACTTTCATTACCAGACCTGCAATATCCCTTTGAGATTGAGACAACTACTTCAGACTATGTTGTGGGCGTCGTTCTCACTCAACATGGCCACCCCATGGCATATCATAGTGAGACATTATCATATGTTGTCCATAAGAAAACTACTAACGAAAAAGAAATGTACTCCATTGTGAAAGCCTCCCACTAGTGGAGACATTACATTCTTGGTAAGGAGACAGTCATCCACACTGATCACAAGCCACTACATTTCATGCAGACCCAAGGAAAATTGCAGAATGACCAGCATCAGAAGTTTTCAACATACTTACAGCAGTTCCACCTCAACATCAAGTATAAAACAGGAAGTACCAACTGATTTGCTTATTTCGTAAGCCGACCTCCAGTTGTGGCACTCACCACGGTGCTAGAATCTTGTGGCCACAAGACTTCCAGATGGCCCCACCTCTACGAGACAGACCCTGAATTCTCCACCACCTACCAAATGTTGGGTGCCAACTCAGTGGTTGCTAATTTCCATATTCAAGATGGTTTGTTGTGTCGTCTGGGCCATCTCTATGTTCCATCAAGAGAGCGCATGAAGATGATTTGGGAAGCTCACTATATTCTAGTGGTAGGACACTTTGGCATAGAAACCATAATGGTAGTGTTGCAGAAACATTTCTACTGGCCGAAACTTCGACAGGATGTCAACAAGTATATCAGGTCCTGCACTATTTTCACTATTTCCAACCCAACCACTAAGAAACAGGGTCTATACACCCCTCTGCCTACTCCTAACAAGCCATGGGAATCCATCTTAATGGACTACATGTCGGGCCTCCCATCCACAAAGAGGGGAAATGACTGTGTTTTTGTGGTTGTTGATCACTTTTCCAAGGTGTTGATTCTAGCCCCCTACAAGAAGAACATCACAGCAGAAGCCACTGCCAAGATATTCTTTGAACAAGTATGGGTACATTTTGGGATCCCACAAACCATTATCTCAGACCATGACATTTGGTTCCTTAGAACATTCTAGTCGAGCCTCTGGTCACTGTTGGATACCAAGCTCACCAAATCCACTGCCTTCCACCCCCAGAAAGATGGCCAAATTGTGGTCATCAATCAGATGATTGTACATATCCTACACATGTACAATTCAAAACACCCCCACACATGGGATGAGATTCTTCTCTATGTCTATCATAGCTACAATCGATCCCTGCATAGCTCAACTGACCACAACCCCTTTCAGGTGGGGTTGGGATTCCAACCATTGGGCCCCATGGATGTTTCACTACCCCTGGTGACCACCTCGACCAACTCATCCCCTGCTCCACTAGAAGCTGACAAAGCCACTCGGTTCATTGAGCGGATCCAGCACATCCACCAACAGGTTCAGGATATTCTACAGAAGTCTAATGCCAAGTACAAGCAGTGTCGTGCTCAACATTGGGTTGCACATAAGTTTTAGGTGGGAGAAAAATTTTGGTTGCACTTGCAAAAAGAACGCCTTACAAGGCCCCATAAGAAGCTTTTCCCACTCCTTCATGGACCATAAACCATCACCAAGGTTGTGGGTGACAATGCCTTTGAGCTCAACATTCCCCCTTTCCTTGGCCTGCACCCAGTCTTCAACATGGTTGTCCTTTGGCCATATTTCCCACCATTATTGGACACCTCAAAGAAAGATTGATCATGTTTTTTTTAACTGATCAAATTATGCAATATGGGAACTTGGATATAGAAACCCTACTGAAGAGAAAATGAATTGGGAAGTATATGAAGGTTGTAATTTTTGATTCAATGGACAACCATGTGAAGTTCATTGTTGATGGAAAGAAGGATGACGTAGTAGGGGTCATTAAGACTTACATCTTATGGGAGATTCATTTTCACCTGAGTGGAATCGACTTCCCTCATCAAGTCTGGAATAAGTTGAAATTGTTTCTTGACCGTCGATGAGAGCCACGTCATGTAGTTGGAGAAAGAGTTGATCTCTATCGATCCTCAGTCCTTTAAGTGAATAGAGGATTATTTGGCATGTGTCAAGGAAATCCAGTTGAAATTGGGTGAATGTGGAAGGAAATATTAGAATAAGGATGGAAAACGCATCGATCTAATCCTAATGAACTTGAGAACACCATTTGACTTTTTTATGTTGACTTTCTGCTCCAACTGGAAAGCACACAAGGAATGTGGTAAGGATTACACCTTTGAAGCTTTTTGTGGTCTTTTGATTATTGATGGGCATAGATTTCTTGGAGAATGAAATATTGGTGGTAAACACTAGGCCCACTTTCTCAAGGGAAATGGCAATATGGATCTTAGGGATAGAGTACGGTTTGATACTTGTACACGAAAACTTGCATACCATGACCAAAAGCCTCGGAGACAGGAAGATGCATCACAACGAAGTCGAAAGAAGAAGACATGTTAGTACTATGGAAATACTAGACATGTGGAGAAAACCTGCTATAAGAAGTGATATGACTTAGAGGAGAAGGTTGAACGCCTTGAAGGAGACATGCCCATTATATGTTGACCCACTAAAAATTTCACCTTCCAAGTTGAGAATTACTAGGCCTTGTTGTCTCATTTTTCATAGAACGAATGGGTAGTGTTGGTGCACAGTGGACAGACCTAGAGTTTATCATTAATAAACCAAAAAACCCTTTATACATTGGCCCTTTCGGCATCACCTGCAAGCAAGTGAAGTCTCACCTGAGGCATCTAGAGGGGATACAAGGACCAAGTTTATGTAGTGATGATCGGAAGTGAGGCATTCAACATGACCATACTATGCATTATTCATTCATTAACCTTTAATTATCACACAATATACCCTATGCATGGCATTAATCCACTCAACATTCATTCATTCATCAGTAACTTAAGTGCGTAGGATCATAACAACATATATCATTTATATATTCAGAATACTAAATATTCACCATCATTGCATAGTAGCCACAAATAATAAACAGATCTATATTAACCATCCATCACATGCATTAGAAGCAAAGCACATTTAAGAAACACATCAAGACACAAGGTTTAACATGGTTCACCCCAATCTGGGCTACATCCACAATGGTTGGATTCTTATTCATTCATTCATAATCTCACTTATATTTGTACACACTACGCTCATACAATGATCTTCAGTAAAAAAACCTAGACTTCCCTAGTTGTTCTATGTTGCACTTTGTACATACTTCTCTATTGATATTCAACTCATCTCACTATTCATTGATCGACATTCATAACTCAGCATCCTTCACTCTCGCTTCCCCTTAATGACTATTTTCTACCCAAAAAACCCATACATATTTATTGTATTCTATTATGGATAAGACCATTATAACATGGTTACAAAGTGGACAAAAAGTCCCAAAAATCCTAACTAACTTCCTATTCTTCGCGACCTATTTTGAGACGGAAATTTATTTTGGGCGTAGGCCTATTTTTGGAGAAAGATTTGTTTTGGGAAAGACCTATTTTTGGAAAGAAAGACCTAATTTTGGAGCACGTGCAACAGGTGGAAAGAAAGAAGCATGTAGAAAAATAAGGAAAAGGAACATGCAGGAGGAAAAGCAACATGGCACGTAGACAGACAATCCTAACCATGATAGGGTTAGGGTTTTTGACAAAGATTGTAATGGATATAAGCCTATAAAGTAGTATAAATAAGGATTTAGGAGGTCTAGGTGAGAGAGATGTCAGTTAAGGATTGAGAGTTAATTTGTTGGAAAGCTACTAATTGTAATAATTCTTGTAGAAGAGTCAAAGAAGTTAGTCTTTGATGGTTAGGTCACAGGATGAGGAGCCTAGTGTGATCTAGTCAGCCTCACCAAGGGTTCTTACCCTCATTTTGATTGTATTACTAAAGATGTAATATGCACAACGTAATATTTTGAAGCAGAATAAATAAAAGAGAATAGAAGCCATATCTTTGTGGATGTATCCCCAAGAGGGGGTGAATCATAGTAAACCTTGTGTTCTATGTGATTGTTGATGAATTCTTTACTTTTTGTTGATCATTATCTTAAGAATGAATGGTTAAAGTAGCTATATGAGCATGCATGCATAGGTTTAAATATGAATAAATAATATAAGTAGATGAATGATTAACAAAGATAATGCATAAGGAACAAATATCTCTACCACAATCCCCACTCATTCCTAGACTACAAACAGCTGAGTATTGCAGTCCCCATAAAAGCTATCTCGGGTGAGACTACGTTCTGCACCCTATGTGCATCGTTTCCTTCTGGTTTACCACAAGGGACGATAGTTTTGATGGTTTTGTTGGAAACCTGTTTGAGATCAAAACCTGGGTCATCCCAAGAAGAAGAAGTTAGAATCAACAAATGACTTCATTGTTAGCTAGAACTGCATAGGATTGAGTGGACTAGATTCATGAAAGAAACATGCATAGGATGAAAGTATAGAAGGGAAATTTTAGGCCATGGAATCCAATGAAGGCGGAGATTGAAACGTGGCTAAAAACAAAGGAACTTGAGTTTTCATAGAAGGACAATAGAAACCCCAAGTTAACACCGCGCAAATATCTTGACAAATACATGTTTAACAACTTGCATGAGGTATTTTTCTATGATTTCCCACATTTGTTGTAGGAGTGGTTATTGAGGTTAAAGGAAAACCACCCTACAAATCGAATCAGACAATTGGAGTGGAATCCTATGGAGATCGCGTAGTTACAACAAGTTAGTAACAAATTCACAGGCACAGTAGATTTCTGGTTAGATAGTATTATTGCAGGGTTTATCACTAGATTTGCAGTAGATACTGTGAAGTCCTACACCACAACCGAGTAGGATTTTATAAAGGGACTCGGAGGTAGGTACATAATATCATTGTATACTTAAATCAATATTTTATTGTATGACAATGGTGTGATCACCATGGAATCAAACAACTAAACTTCCCTACGTGCATGGGGGAAGCACTGATAGGAGGTTGAGATATGGAAAAGAATATGGATAAGGGAAAGAAGAAGGAGGCCATGGACCCAATCATGATGGAATACAATCATATAAATAAGATAATGGAAAAATTTGGAAAGACGCGCAATGGAATACCTTACCAATATAAAATGAGTAACAAAAAGAGAGCCATAGCTGACAGAGAGGGATTGGAGAGTGATAAAGAAGAGGTAGAGGATATCCAGGCTATGGAGAATATTGAGGAAATCCTATGCACAACATATGAAAGGAAAATAGGAGGTCCAAGGTCAGGAACATAAGGCATAAATCCAATCCATATCATCGTTGGTGTGGAACCTACAACCCCATGTGCGACTAGTACACCAGAACACCACCATTTAGAAAACTGAATTTTAGTGGAAGAAAATAAATAGGATAGGGATCCAATCAAGGAAAATCAACCGGGGGAGCAATTTCATGAAGTAAAATTCAATTATCTACAACACACAAAGGTAGTATTTCAACATAGTTCAAAATGGTAGGACATGATCCCACGATTAGATTACCATAATTTTGGGGAGAGGCATCAGAGGACCCTAAAAATAACTTATTCATTTGTGAGAAGATATGGGAAGCAAAGAAGATCACATATGAGGATACAAAGCTTGCGCAGTTAGCTATCACACTAAGAGACCATGTGTTGGACTGGTACATGAGTCTGGATGTAAACAATCCACAGGGAGTACCAAAGACTATCGCAGACGAGAAAAAACTACTAGTAAACGAGTTTCAGAAGCCAAGCTCAGAAGACCAATACATGAATGAAATGATTGAAATCAGACAAAAACTAGGTGAGTCTATTTGGGAAATTGATCATAGGTTCAAATGTCTAAAAGGTAAGTTGAAATATGGATTTACTGACATGCAACATAGGCACTTATTTGTGAATTCATTATTGCCACACTTAAAGTATCCTTCAAGACAACATAATTTCTAAACTTAGGAAGAGGCTCTACAGCTAGCCCTGCAACTAGAAGAGAACCAATATTAGTAGACAGATCCAGCAATAGAGGATCTAAAGGAGTATTTGAAGAATCTAACATTTCAACTTAATAAAAAAAAGGGAAAAGAGAAAAGAGAAATTGTTTGGTATACGCTATGCAGGACAAAAGGACACCATAAGAACGAATCTCCAACTGTTGCGCAGTATATGGAAACAGGGGTGCCAAACCCCTCACCAACAGGAGGACCATGGTGTGATATTTTTAATATGGATGGGAATGATCCATATCATTTTCCAATGATGCAGAAGTATAAGAAAGTACCAAAAAGTTCATATTGCATTTTTTGCAAATTAGTGGGTCATGATAATAAGGATTGTAGAACGATGGAGTTGATGAGAGAAAAAAATTTAGATACTTATAGGGTGCAAGAAGAAATGATCACATGACAAGTTGCACCTCATTTAAACCAGGTACCATCATCATACAACAATGTGTAGGCACAATACAACAATGCACAGCCGTGGTACAACAATGTGCAACCACAATATAACCTCGCGTCGTATAACTAGGTACCCTGGTACAATGCACTGCGAGAAGATTGAGGTGGATATAGAGGTGGAGGATGAGGTAGAGGACTAGAAGTGTGCCACAACTGCCAACAACCAAGACATTATGCAAGGGATTTTCCACTTCCATCAGCGACATGTATGTACTGTCGCACGACAGACCATGCCACAGAAGACTACCAAACACTCTTGGGAAAGATTTAGGAAAAAGGAACCAGAAAAACCATAATGTCCATTGGATTTCTATAGAAGCCAAGGATGAGGGGAGAAAAATCAATATAGTCACTTGAGGAGGAGCCAAGACAGGAATTGATGCATCAAAACAATATCCAACTCAACACCAATGGGTTAAGAAGAATATTGAGCCACAAAAGCAGTTTGATGCATGGAAAGAAAAGGAAATATTTAAATAGTCCAGACAAGAGTTTCTCAAGAATAATGTTTCTCTACATCAGTCACACAAAAAACTCTGAACCCACCAATTTATGAGATGCCATCCTCAATGGACCATACTAGTGAAGGACAACCTTTAGAGCAAGTAAGTACCATAAAGACTTTTCTGCAATCCTATGTTAAGTTATTAAATGATCCATCATCTATTAAGGTTTTACAAAATCTGCTAGAAAGATGAAACACAAAGGTAGTAGGGAAGTTAGAGAAGAAAATAGTCAATCGTCTCCATAGAAGAAGAAGGACAAGCATAGAATTCAGACTGAATGCCAACATTGGGGATTTCAACATGGGAGATATTATATTGGATTTAGGCTCTAAAGTAAATTTCTTTCCTAAGAAGACATGGAAGTGTATGGGAGAACCCACATTAGGTTATTCATGTGTCTAGTTGAAACTAGAAAATCAACACAAAATGTTACCAATTGGAAGGCTTAAAGGTGTGACAATAGATTTGGATGGAATGTGAACCATGGCATATTTTGAAGTGATAGAGATAGTAGATAGCACAACACATTCCCAAAATTACTTAGATTGGACTGGGCATTTGATAAATAGGATATAATCAACCTGAAGAAAAGAAAAATGACTTTTGAATAAGGAGAATATAGAGTCATTGCACCATTGGATCATTCAAAAGGAGAAAGGTTTGAAGAGGCAAATTGTTTGGATCTGGAATAAATAAACCAGTTGCATAGAACCACTGTGTGAGAATAGGATTATGTCAACCCAAATGAATATGGGGTACTCATCTGGAGAATAATTACATCATGTGATTCCAACTCACACAATTTTGGAGAATTGGCGACAGCGATTACATGAAGTTTCCACAAGGAGGTGTGCAAGAATAGACCACGCAGTAAGATGGGTTGGTACAGAGGTAAGAGAACCTCCCAGTTTTTATGGGATAAATGAATTAGAGGAATTATTGAAAAAATATGAAAAGGAAGTGTTACAAAATCATAGGCTCTTAGCCCTAGATATTTCACTCAAGGAAACACCTGCAATATGGTGGGGTGTGCACAAAGAAATAATTCAGGACTGGTATCAGTGTAAATGACTACTGCACATTAGATTTGGCATAGAACATAGGAGTATTAAAATTCAGAAGTATGATGGGAAAGGAACACCAGTGGAACACTTGGAGAAGTGAATAACACAATGGAGGATGACACCACCAGAGGAATGGCCTCATCACTTTATTCATACATTGGAAGGGATCCCAGGGAACTAGTACATAGACCAAGAGATGCGCAGAGGCACTACAAAATGGACAGGATTACAACATAATTTTGTAGTAACCTTATCATTCGAGCATGAGAACCCCAACATTGATTCAGCGTTGAAGTTGATACGGGGAGTGATATTTTTTTATGAACCAGAGGTTGAAATCATAACATAATATCAAAAGAAGAACAAACAGATAGTCAAAGAGTTACTCTCATGTTATTATGTCGAAGAGGAAGCACCAAATGAATATGATCTGTGAAACATTCATATTACAGAGATTGAAGGAGAGAGAGAGGTGGAAGGTCCATCTCTGGAGTCAGAGAAATTTGTTGCACCAATCAAAGTTAAGAAAGTCAACATTGGGACAAATGACAATCCTAAAATGGCAAGTATTGGATATTATTGGGATGAGAAAACATTAGAAAAAATAACAGAGTTATTGCGCAAATACAGTGAATTGTTTCCAACAACCTTTACAGAGATGAAAGGAATAGCAGGGGATCTAGGTGAGATGAAGATAACCTTAAAAAATGAGGCTAGACCTATCAAATAGAGACCTTATAGATTGAATACAGTGTATAAGAAGAAAGTGAAAACAGAAATTGACTGAGTGTTGGAAGTTGGAATTATAGAACCAATAGAGGACTTTGAATGGATCATCCCCATGGTAGTATAATAAAAGAAGCAAGGGGGGATAAGGATTTGTGTATATCTGAGGAAACTCAATGATGCTTTCTTACATGACCCTTTCCCTACCCCTTTTACAGATGAGGTCTTAGAGAATGTGGGAGGCCAGGAAGCATATTCATTCACAGATGGATTCTCAGGTTACCATCAGAACAAAATAGCTCTAGAGGACAGGTATAATACTAATTTTGCTACAGAATGGGGATCCTACCAATATATCGTCATATCCTTTGGATTGAAGAATGAACCAACTATCTTTTCAAGGGTAGTTAGAGCTAATTTTAAGGAATTCATACATCAGTTTCTAGAAGTATATCTGTATGATTAGACTATGTATAGTCTTTTGAAGGAACATGTAGAAGTGTTAAGACTAATGTTGGAAATATGTAGGCAATGTCAGATATCATTAAAAATCAAGAAATTCATTTTTGATACACCTTTTGGGATATTGTTGGGACATATAGTGTGTAAACAAGGTTTACTTGTTGACCCTACTAAGATTGCAGTCATTGTGAATTTACCACCACCAAAGTCAGTGCACCAGTTAAGAGAAACACTGGGACATACAGGTTATTACAGGAAATTTATAAAGGGGTATGTGTAGATTACTACACCAATGGAAAAATTGTTAAAGACGGACACCAGATTTAAGTGGAATGAGGATTATCAGTAATTATTGGACACTCTAAAGGAAAATATGGTGACAACACCTATATTAGTATTCCCAGGTTCGGAAAAGAAGTTTCATGTGAATGTAGATGAATCAACCATAGCACTTGGAGAAATTCTGGCACAGACAAGAGAATGGGACTTAGACCATCCTATATCCTTTGCAAGCTTAAAGTTGTCAAAATATGAGCAGAATTACAAAACCAAAGAAAGAGAAGGCCTAGCCATGGTATATGCACTTTAGAAATTAAAGCACTATTTACTGGGTAAACACTTTAAAATGGTCACATACCATTCTTCCCTCAAATATCTAGTCAACAATCCTGTGTTTGTGGGGAGGATTTGTATATGGTTGTTATTATTCCAATAATTTGATTTTGAAGTGATAGTAAAACCATGGAAGTTGAATGTAGGACCTGATCACCTGTCAAGGGTAACCAATGGAGAAGAACCTACTAACTTGGAAGACAATTTCTCTTATGCATAGTTATTTTTAGTACAAGTAGTTAATGAATACTTCATTGATATTATTGAATACTTAAGTATAGTGGTTGCACCATAGGACTTTAGCACTGCGTAGAAGAAAAAACTAGTAGTCAGAGTTGTAGACTATCAACTCATTGTAGGTCATTTATACAAGATGGGCGCACATAACATTTTGAGAAGGTGTGTGTTGTCCCTTAACCAAGTTTTGAGGATTCTTGGTCATGGTTGACCTAATTTTTGGACTTAGATAGGCTTTCAAAGGCGGAGCGAAAGACGAAGCGAAGATCATGAGATCTAGGCCCTTTTTGGGATTTGGGACTACATAACAAGTATGGGGATGTCGGTCTATGGGTTCACCCATGATTAGGCCTATTTTGTATGTATAAATAGATGCTAAGGCGATGTAGTGAACACAACAAATGGCTAAGTGCTAGAGTTGGATTTGTGTGATCAAGAGTTGTAAGTGCTTTGGTGCATACTGTGTGAGACTTGCAGAGCTAAGTGCAAGTCATTGTAAGATATTGTAGAAGGTTGTGTGCTTAGATCTACTCAGGGAAGGAGGATATAGTGAGCTGCACATATATCCTATCCTCTGCAGAGTAGGGTTTTTTAGGCTCGGTGCATGTAACCTATTGAAGAAGATAATAAAGAAGAGAATTTGAATCTGTGCTTAGTACTTAGTGTTGAATCTATTAAGAACCGATCTGTTTCATCATGCTAAGTGTAGTTATATGATAGATCTGGTTGAGTACTGTGTTGTGCTATAATTAGGGTTTACTACGTTGTAACTGAGACTGAATATTGATGAATGTTAACTGTTGAGTGCTCTGATAAGCGATTAGAATCACAGATTTGTGTCCCAGCTAAGGTTGCATACACTGGAGTCCTGCAACCACCCCTGCCTCTACCTCGGGTGACACTTCATCTGCTTTACAGGTGTTGTCAAAAGGGTCGGTAGTTAGTGTTTTGTTGGTGCATTGTTGTAGCGTTGAACCCTGGGTCTTCACCTATGCCAAGAAATGGCTATGTTGCCGAGAACTGAAACTGTGATTGCTGGGAACTAAGGAAAAAGAAGCTTTGTGAAAAAACCTAACCTGAAATTGTGAAATCTCTGTGCATAGATTTGTCGCTCTAGTGCGCAATATTCTACTTGATTTGTGAAGCTTTGTGCTAAAGAAAGAAGTATGATCTGAAGAAAAGAGATAAGATCTGAACGCTTTGTGCTCTGATAAAGGTAAGAATAGTGAAAAGTTTTAAGATCTAGAAGCTTTGTGCTCTGCTGAAGATAAGATTAGTGGAAATTTTTGTTTCTAAAGTATGGATCTAGGTATGTTTGATAAGATTTGTCCTAGCTTGAAAACTAGGGCACTGATAGAAGAAAGAGGATTTGATATGAATAGATTTGATAAGAATAATGAAAGATATGTTATACCTATGCATAGAAAGAATGTTTGGACTAACAAATGGATGCAGGATCCCAGAAAGAATTATTTGTAGGTGAGCTACCATGATCCTAGTACGTAGTACAATAAAGGTTGGGAATAATTTAAGAGAAAGAGAGGATTAACCCTTTGTTACAGTTGCAGAAGACCAGGACATCTAGCTAAGGAATTCCCTGGAAAGAGACCTAGTTTCCTCTGTTGTAAATATATGGACCATGAAGTTTTAAATTGCCCTAGAATGATTGCTAAGGTTGAAAGGATGAATATGAGACAAGAAGAAAATGAGAAAGATCCAGAAACTGAGATTATGACAGAACCCCAGAAAGAATCAGAAAAAGTATTGCTACAGATGAAAGAAACCCTGAATGACCACCGACATATCAGCTTATCAGAGATGTTCAAAGAAAAAGAATGCATTGAAGCAATAATAAGAGACTTTGACATTGACTATGTTATGGATGAGGAAACACAGGTGAATATAATGACCAAAAGAACTGGGGAAATTATAGGAAATCCTGCTATGATTCCTTCATTGGGAGGAATAGGATTATTCAGAGGAAAGATGATAACCCTATGTGGAAGACTTACCAGGATATCTATGAGTGCTCATGGAACTTCAACAGAGGAAGAATTCGAAGTTGTTAAATTTATTGAGAACAACGCTCCATTTGCTATGTTATTAGGAAACCCTTCAATTGAAGGAGATTAGGCCAGATGGAAAGAAGAAGAATTCTTAGAACAAAATAAGCAAGAGTTAAAATATTTCATGACTAGGAGGATTTCACACTTGATTGAAGAACAAGATAACCAGGTGAAGCTATTTCAAACCATATATTTGGATGTTGAAATTGGAATAACATTAGAAGACCCACAAAAGACTGAAGTACCTATTCCAGGTATAGATGAAGTATTACCCTTGATTTCTAGAAAGGAACCTCAAAAACACAAAGTTACTCTGCCAAAAGAAGATAATAATCAGAATGGAAAAAGGAATTACAAGACGAAGATCACTGGAAAGAAGGATAGAAAACTAAGTAAGAAGAGAGATAAGATTGAAAAGTTATAGAAGGTTCCTGAGGGAACTTCACAGAAGGAAAATTTGAAAAATTGGAGCTTCGTCAGAATATCAGAACAGCGTGACATGGAACTTCGCCATGGCGAAGAAAGATAGTCGTTGGAACAATATAATCGTTTGACTGACAGTTCGAATGGGTACAAAGGAATTTATGGTCAGAGAGTTTGCCACCAAACCATTGGGACCGTGCCATGACAGAGATAACTAAGTTAATGAAGGCTTCTCGTCCATTGCAAGAGATACGTTGCCGAGTTATCTATTTATCCTATCGTTCCATGCAACGAGAACACTTTTTCCAATCGTGACTATCAAAGCTCGCAGCATAGTTGATTTTGAATGGCGATCACCGCATTAGTGCCATCTATATTGTTGCATCAAACTATTACTCTTCGAACCCAAGACATTCAACCATGAGCGTGCACGTCGGACGATCTTAATGCTACAAAGAAAATTTTCGAAGAATTTATTATTGACCTAATGACCAAAAGAGTAATGTCTGAAAGAGAAATGTCTTCAAGTATTCAAGAATCATCGATGAGAGCAATGTAAGACTCTTCATCGACTGCTCGCGGAGCCGGATCATCCCGACCATCAGTAGAAAAGAGAACCAAACACAGAGATGACCTAGAAAATGTGAATTTGATCCCGTCCATATTGTCAGATTACATCCCACCTCTGGCTAGGGCAGTGATTTGAGATAGTGTTCCAAGATAATTCGAGTACACCATGGTTACTACGTACCTCCTAAAGGTGGTACGCACAATTCACGCACAGTAGGATAATATCACAACGTTGAAGTTCAGTGACTTCAACCTCGAAGATCACAAAAACTACAGTATGATTTCCCCGTATAAGTACCTGACCAAGACGAAGGGGAAGAACTCAAAGATAATCCTTCAGTCGTGGACGATGAACCTCGCGCAATCCACTTTGTTAAACATCATGAAAACCCCACACTTCGGACGACACCAGGAAGTCAATGTCTGTGTCAAGTTATTACTTTCATGTTACCATGGCGACTACTTATGGCTAGACTGTCGTATCACAGTCGACCCGACATTGATCCATAGGATCATAGGCTTGAGTATGCAAGGACCCAATCCATAGGATTTCTATCCAGGAAAATCCATTGATCGTGCACTAGCACAGAAAATCAAGGATACATATGGCGATGTCGAAAAGGGAACGTGAGGCTACAAGGTAGCCTCCATACAGAACGACGCAGTGTGCCTCACCTGTCAGTTAATATCTGGAAAGTTAGTAAGGAAGAACAGACCTGTGCAAGTCATAGGCTTTGTTGTTGGCCTCGCAGGAAAGTGCGTAGAAGGTTTACAGATGAATTGGGTGAAGTACCTAGTGAATCAACTGGAGCTAGACTGTCGCTAAGCCCAGGATCAGGTCTATGAGTTTCACTTCATCTGGCTCATGATCCTTATCACCTTTTTTTCCTAGGATATGCCGGAAGGTGTGACCTTCCCAGATATTGAACCATTCGATCCTTTTGCTACGAAGTTTTCTACCCTTTGGTACTCGAGTGATATGAACAAACAGTGGCACTCGAAAGATTTTCTTCATACATACTACCTTCAGCTAAAAATATCCATAGAAGCAGAACCTCACATGACTCTGAACACCTTATAGATATTTCTACCTCTGATGAATTTTTGCGTAGATCAGCACTTCATCTACCTTACAGCATGATTCGATGAACATAAGGAGCAGTTGCAGTCATACTACAAGCTCACGGAAGAGGATCTTGAGGAGATCACTAAGGATTGGTCGGAAGACCTCCTTATTCCAGCAGACCTTGCAGAGATGTCCAACCCATACATCCCAGAAACTGCGCATGATACACCCGGACCCAGCAAAATGAAGAAGACCGAAGAGGTCCAAGACCTAAGAAGCACCTCAGGAAAGACTACTTCAGTATCACCTGACCGAGGGGATGAGGAGAAAGAAATAAATGGCACAGGAGATGAATAGAAGCAAGGCAAAGTAACATCGTTGAGAGATGAGACCGATCCCTTGAAGAAGAGGAAGGTTTCTCCCCTGAAACCTTCTTCCTAGAATAAATCAAGAGCCACCGTGACCAAGATGAAGACCATGCTTACTACTGATGACTTCGACTTCATCATAGCCACCCTCAACGATGCTTCGCTAGAAATCATGGAGAAAAAAGAAGCTAAGCAGGAGGAGATGTATGACAAACTTAAGGTTGAATTTTAAGGGGTAAAGCAGGCCCTTTAGTCCATGGGTGCAGTGTCCACTGCACCCCTGTCATTAGGAGAACCAGAGTTGGGGGATGAGCCAACCCAACTCCGTTGATTATCTGATGCGGTCGAAGTTCGTCTTTGTCATGCACAAGACGAAGCAGAAAAAGCTACCCAGAACTTGAAGCAAGTACAAGGCGACATTGTAGAACACCGTAGAATTGCAGAATAGGAGAAGGTTTCTCTCCAGGACAAGTTTGAAGCAGAGAAAGTACATATGCAAAAAGAGAAAGAAAATTTGATCGCAGAGCAGCTCGAAGTAAAAGAATCACTAAACAGAGCCCTACGCTCTGTGGCAGGCTTAGATCTATAGGCTGAAGACTGAGTCATGCATCAAGTAGATAAGTTCACAGAATCTCTCTAGCAGCTACGGCAACGAATAATAGATTTAGAGCTACTATACCTAACACCCCGCAGGATGTAAGGGACCAAAGGGAAAAAAATACTCGAAGCGCAGTTGAAAGAATAAAAGTCCTTTCCCTAGAATTCAAGAAACTGAGTGATCGTAGTGCCCAAATGTATGAACAACTCACTGAGGATTCATAATTGAAGGCACTGGAGTCACAGCTCCAGGAAGCGAAGTATCAAGAAGAGACAATATAGGCGTAGTTGAATCCCCTATCAGTTGTGGAAAGAATGAAGCGATCCCAAGAGCAGTGCACTTCCTAGCAGCAGGTCCATACTATTTAGAGAAGAGTTGTGGAAGTAAATTAGAGGCTCCAACCTATATAGGATGAGGCTTACCAACTATTCACAGAAATCAAAGGCCTAGGAGCAGAACTGGAGCAAGTTGTCATTGCAGCTGAACAGTGCCTTGAAGGACCTGTCAATGAAGAATTCATACAAGAGTTCACTAAACAGGAGGTGGTAGCACAGCAACAAGTTGAAGTAGCTCGAGCCAAGATCAAGTCTTTTGAAGCAAGACTAGTCAGATCAGAGTGACTTGGGACGAGTCACAGGTGAGTGTTGGGGGCTTGTTGGCCCTTGACCAAGTTTTGAGGATTCTTGGTCATGGTTGACCTAATTTTGGGACTTTGACAAGCTGTCGAAGGCAAAGCGCAAGACGAAGCGGAGATCGTGGGATCTCGACCCCTTTTAGGGCCCTTTTGGGGATTTGGGATTATGTAATAGGTATGGGGATGTCGGCCCATGGGTTCACCCATGCTTAGGCCTATTTTTTATGTATAAATAGATGCTAAGGCGATGTAGTGAACACAACAAATGTCTGAGTGCTATATTTGGATCTGTGTGATATGACTTGTGTACATGTGCTTAGTGTTGAATCTATTATGAACTGATATGTTTCGTCATGCTAAGTGTTGTTAGATGCTAGATCTGGTTGAGTACTGCATTGTGTTGTAATTAGGGTTTATTGCATTGTAACTGAGACTGAATATTGATGAATGTTAACTACTAAGTGATATCATAAGCGATTAGAATCACAGATCTATGTCCTAGCTAAGGTTTCAGACACTGGAGTCATGCAACCACCCCTTCCTCTACCTCGAGTGAGACTTCATTTGCTTCACAGGTGTTGCCGAAAGAACCAGTAGTTAGGGTTTTGTTGGTGCGATGTTGTAGCGTTGAACCATGGGTCTACCCCTGTGCTAACAGTGTGTATTGGAACATGAATTTCCCAAGGTTGTAGCAGAAGCTCATGAAGGTATATCTAGAGGACACTATCCATGTAAATCTACTGTGTAGAAGGTATTGCAAGCAGGATTATGGTGGCCAATAGTCCATAAATATGCCAAGGAATATTGCCATAACTGTGATGTCTGTCAGAGGGTTGGAAAACCCAACAGAAGGGGTGAGACACCCCTAATACCACAAGTAACTCTGCAGGTATTTGACAAATGGACAATATATTGTGTAATCCACCAACAAAAAGGTTAGGAGAAAGATATATCATTATTGCGACCGAATACTTAATAAGATGGGCAGAAGAAGCACCAATCAAATATTGTAGTGCAGAGACAACAACACATTTCTTATTTGAGAAAGTGATCACCATATTTGGATGTCCCAAGATTTTGATGAGTGAACAAGGCACTCATTTTATTAATAATACCATCAGGGATATGACTGAGGAGTTTGAAATCTATCACTAGAATATTACACCATATCATCCTCAAGGAAATGGGCAAGTGGAATATTTCAATAAGATTGTGGAAAATTCTTTGACTAAGATCTACAATGTTAACAGGGATGATTGGGACTTGAAAATACTAGTAGTACTATGGGCATACAAGACCACATGCAAGAATTTGACAGGATAGACACCATTCAGATTGGTGTATAGACAGGAAGCAGTGGTGCAATTAGAATTTCTAGTACCCAGTCTATGCGTAGCAGCAATTACCAACATGACAGAAAGAGGTGCAGTACAGGAGAGGTTAAGTCAATTAATGGAAATGGAAGAGGATAGGATTCTAGCGGGATTTCACCAGGAAGTACAGAAAGCAAGGGACAAATCCTAGAATGACAGACATATTAAAAATGAGTTTTATGGAGGGAGACCTAGTTCTTCTCTATGAAAACAAATTTTTGCAACACCCTGGTAAGTTTAGAATGCATTGGCTATGTCCATATGAAGCAAAAATTGTCACAGATGGGGGATCTTTGTAGCTAAATGACTTAGGAGAAACAGAACTGAAAGAAACGGTCAATGGTAGTTGATTGAATTTATACAGGGATAGTCGACGTACTAACTCTTAAAAGTTACAACATAGTAAGAAAATCATTTATATATTGTACTATATTAGATATTAGGAAAGAAAACTGATAAAAAGAAATAAAAAGTGGAAAAATAAGAAAAATGAATAGAAAAAGAAGAAAAACATAAAAAGAGGAAAAAGTTGACTAAACAACAAGAAAATGGGAAAAAACCGCGCGCAACAATTACTGCAACAACATAGAAAGATGGCGCACAGGAAAAATTGGACTCGCTGCAAATGCACAGAAAAAGTGAAAAAAATTACGACTGGGTATATAGAGGGCGGAAAGCACGTGTTAGTTCGATACTTAGTGATTTTGGAGAAAAGAGAAATATACAAGTGTGTGCCCTAGCTATAATTTTGTGAATAAGTGAGCTTGTTTTGAATTGGATAAAATATGACACCACCAAAGTTTGGCGCTCCAGGAAAGTATGTACGAGTTACCCGATAGGGCCAAAGGAGGAAGGAAAGGATAAGGGAAATCGAGAACATCGTCGAGATTGAGTATGTCACTACTTCTGAGATAGAGTCAATCATCCTGACATGCTTTGATGAGGAAAAAATGACAACAACATAAGGGGAAGTAGGGCAGAGTTCCGGGACTCGAAATGGTATTCCAAACCGTAATCCTGAAACACCGATGAAAAATTATGAAATGGTGGCTCAACAATAGGGACACGACAAAGAGGAGGTGTTGTTCGAGGACATCACCAACTAGCTAGACTCTGAGGGGGAAGAAGATGATGCAGAAATAATAGAGGTAGGCCCATTTGTTGTCGAGCATAAAATAAAAGCGTAGGATGCCACAGACGTTACACTTCCATACCTCCCAGATGCAGTGGTCACTGTAGATGACATGCTCAAAAAAGTACCGAAACTTAGGTACTCGGACGATGATGTGCACGATGCCACCAAGTTCTGAGATTTGGCTAAGTAATCCTACCTAGAAAAAATAGGGGAAATTGGACCCCTAGGAAAACCAATAATGGAGCTCGCGCAGTGGATGACAAGGCTTACAACTCCGAGATAATGAACCTCCTGGACATACCGCACTTCGGGCATGGTAAAAATGTTGGTATTTGCATCAAACAATTGCTAGCCCAGGTACATGGTGGCATCCTTTAGATGGATAGGACAATATAGATGGATGTGGAATTGATCACCAAGATTACGGGATTATCGATAGTAGGTGCACAGCCAGAGGAGTACTTGGAAAACAAGATGTGCGAACAGGAGAACGTCAAACTGGTAAAAGAATAATTTGGCACCAATAGGGGAAACAAGGGCATTGTGGTCAAAGATATTAATGACAATGCGACAAGTTTTTCTAACAATCTCATGGATTGCAAGTTGTTGAGAAAGTGCAGGCAATAAGAGTCTCCATCAAGAGTCATCGTAGTAGTCGTGTAGTGCATGAAGGGAGTAATGTTCAGTTGGGCGTCATACCTCCTACACCAATTTTTGATTGATTGCAGAGATGTGCAATATAATGGAACCAAGTTCCATTATCCTTGGCTCATCATTCTCATAGCTTTGGCAGGGTGGCAGGACCCAAAGTTTTCATCCTTTCTGGATAGGAAAGGAAAGTGCTATGTGGCTAGATATGACTCCCTCTGGCACGCCGAGGACAATAAAAATCAGCAGGAAAATAACATAGTATTTGACATGTTTCTTGAACAAATAAAATAGTGCACAGCCAATGTGTGGTGCATTCCTATGGAGGTAGTACAAGAAACTGAAGGCATAGCCAGATTTAAGGAATCTAGGAACCACATGTGGATCCGGGCCACAAGAGATCCAAATAAGGCATGGTTGGAGATGCAATATTGCATTACAAGGGAATCAATTGACTCAATAATCAAAATTTGGCCAGCATAGTGGAAGATTCCAATAGAAAAACCAACAACAAAGCCAGCTGCAACACAATCCACCAAGCCTAAGGGGAATTCTAAACAAGGTCCCTTGACAAAAACAAGAATCCCAACTGATAACACTAGGAAGGTTGCAACGCATAATCAGGTGTTGAGAAGTAGCACAGCGTCAAAAATACCAAGGAGGACAACAACAACGACTAGTTAAAAAAACCAACAGGATGCCAGAAAGGGGGACACATCACAGGTTGGCGAGGAAAGGGTACAGTTTACAATGAGTGGGGCACAACCCTCATAGAAAAAAAGGAAGAAAACGCAAGTATAATAGATGTGAAAAAAGAGGAAGTATACCACAAAATACCCACTCATCACCTTGACAAAGGATGATGTTGATTTCATCACAGACAAGGTCCGAGATAGGGGGGAAGAGTTGGTTATTGTTGCAGAGGCACATAGAGATGAGATCATGGAAAAAATCATAGAATTCCATGAAACTCTACAACAATTAAAGAGTCATGTAGTACCACAGGCCTCAGTGAAGCAACAAGAAAAGACACAATGACCCCCTACGCAGAAAGACATAGAGGAGACAATTCAACTAGTAGTGCAAGGAAGGGACACATTCACATTCACACGAAAAATGTTTAGAATGGATCAAGAGACTGTGCAGAAACCCATGGGGGAAATTGACCATTTTGAGGTAGTCATGGCATAGATACCCACCAAGAAATTATACGAACTCTAGACCATTTTAATGCAAGAAGTACAATCCAAAGCCCGCATAGATGCCACTAACTTGGAGGTTGGTAGGGGAGTCGTTGAAATGTTATAAATCACCTGCAACCAATTGACCTTGGAGAAAGAGGAGGAGAGAGAACATGCTAACAATCTAGAGCAGGGGACAACAATGATTTACAACCATATCCTAGATAGTGTGCAACCACCAAAGCTAAGTGTCGAAGAAAAGATAAAAATCATTTCACGGACGATTGGGGAATATAGGAAGGAAATCTAGGAGATAAAAGAAAAACTTAATCTTACGACTCCTCCTGAGGTTTGAGAACAAAGAGAACAAAAATCCTCACTCCAGATAGCAGAGATGGAAAAGGAAGCAAGGGAATTCACATAGTTGTTCCACAGAACTGCGTAGATTTGGACCATTTTAGAAGAGAATGAAAAGGTCCAATAGTTGGACCAACAAGAGGAGAAAATCAACGCTTGCATACAAGAGTTAAAGAAATGACAAAAAAACATGAGTATTACGGAGCGCTTGAAGGGCACCCAGGAAATGAAGACTCTGCAGACTGAGTTAAAGACAACACAGACAAATAAGCAACAAAGACAATCCCAGTTGGAGCCCCTCTAGGAACAAGCAGCACAAATGATTGTGTAGTTGGAGGAAGAGAAGACAAGCATGGAACAGGAACATTCAAAGGGCACAACATTACTAAAAGAACATATAACAATTCAAATAGTTGAGGCGCTAATAGACAAAGCTGTGTAGGTGAAGGAAAAAGGAAAGGAACTAACAAATAATTTCCTCAGATTGGAAAAGGTTGTACAGCGAGCATGCACCACCTGAGTGGCTCGGGACGAGCCACATGTCATTGTTGGGGGCATGTTGTGCGCAAACCTATTTTGAGAAGGAAGTCTATTTGGGAATAGGACTATTTTTGGAGAAAGATATGTTTTGGGAATAACCTGTTTTTGGAAAGAAACACCTAATTTTGGAGTGTGTGCAATAGGTGGCAAGAAAGAAGCATGAAGAAAAAGAAGGAAAAGCAGCATGCAGGAGGAAAAGTAACGTGGTGCGTAGACAGAAAATCCTAACCATGATATGGTTAGGGTTTTTGACAAATATTGTAATGTCTATAAGCCTATAAATTAGTATAAATATGGACCTAGGAGGTCTAGGTGAGAGAGATGTCAGTTAAGGATTGAGAGTAAATTGGTTGGAAAGCTATTGATTGTAATAAGTCTTATAGAAGAGTCAAAGAATTTAGTCTTTGAGGGTTAGGTCAGAGGCTGAGGATCCTAGTGTGATCTAGTCAACCTCACCAAGGGTTCTTAGCCTCATTTTGATTGTGTTATTTAAGATGTAATGCGCGCAGTGCAAGATTTTGAAGCAGAATAAATAAAAGAGCAGAGAATCTAGATCTTTGTGGATGTAGCCCTGGGAGGGGGTGAACCATGGTAAACCTTGTGTTCTATGTGATTGTTGATGAATGATTTACTTTCAGTTGATCATTAGCTAAGAATGAATGGTTAAAGTAGCTATATGAGCATGCATGCATAGGTTTAAAGATGAATAAATCATAGAAGTAGATGAATGATTAACAAAGATAATGCATAAGGAAGAAAGAAACCTACCACTATCTCCACTCATTCCTATACTGCAAACACCTAAGTATTGCAGTCCCCCATAAAATATATCTTGGATCAGACTGCGTTGTGTACCCTTTTCACATCGTTTCCTTCTGGCTTACCAGGAGGGCCGATAGTTTTGAAGGTTTTGTTGGAAACTTGTTTGAGATCATAACATGGGTCATCCCAAGAAGAATAAGTTAGAACCAACACTTCCTCATTTTTCATGCTAACTTATTAAAATGAACTAAGATCTTTCCGCGCACACTACTCCTTTGTCAAAATGTTGCACGATCCACTTCTGTGTGATTCCCAAAACCTACCCAAAAGTCCCTACTCCAACAAGTAGTTGACTTTGAATGCACCCAACACATGGCTAAGGATTCCTTTTGTTCACGAGACTGAATAAAGATAAGGAGAGTAAAATATATGTTGTTGATTATTTTTCCCTAGATATTGTTGGTTAGGGCGATGTTTCTTTTCGACATCGGAATATTTTTTATGTCTATCATGTGCCAAATCTCAGTGTCAATCTATTTTATATTTATCAGTTAACATAGAAATGTAAGATTGTGGAATTTTGGCCAGATCAATTCTATGTTCATCATTCGAAGAAAGGTAATTCAATTTTCTTTGGTGGGTTTCTCAACTCGACAAACATTTTTTACAAGTTTCATGACTCGACTCCACCTGAACCAGAACCGACTGCACTTGTTTCTCACACAGATGATCAAATTTGAATTTGGCATGAGCGAATCGGACATATGAATTTCCAAATTATACAGGAACTGGAAACTCAAAACATGGATTTTTTTTTTCTAAAGGTGTTTCCCCCTAAAGGATTCTATAAGGGTTGTGTACTTGGGAAGCATCATCAAGAACCTTTCAACTCTCGTAAAGCATGGTGAGCACAAAACCTACTAGAATTGGTTGACAGTGATGTTTGTTGCATCAATTTACCTTCACTGGCAAGTACAAGGTACATTTTGAATTTCATTGATGATTTCTCTCACTTCACATGGGTCTTTTTCCTTAAGAATAAGAATCTTGTCTTTGATAAGTTCAAGGAGTATCGATCCTTTTCCTATAAGAAATGTGGTCGACCCAACAAATGCTTGAGATCAAACAATGGTGGTGACTATGTAAATCTACCTTTTGAATAATACCTACTTTGATTTGATTGGCCACCTCCATTTGTTTGGATGTGTTTCCTGGGCTCACATTCTTGATGATTGCAGAAAGAAGTTGGATGCAAAGAGTCATACTTTCATCATGATGGGCTACTGTGAAGATTCAAAATCCTATTGATTGTTTGATCTTGTCAACTGAAAAAATATTATCAAATGCAATGTATGGTTTGATGAGAATTATTTTGGCATCATGTTGTTGAATGCCTATTTTGTATTGTTATAGGATGATCCCTTTGATGTTGTCTCTGAAACTGGAGCTCTTGTTCCATATTTTAGTCCTTCGATTGGATAGTCAAACTTTCCCCCTCCTTCAACTAGACTGTTGACCTCCGAGTCAACTATTTCATTATCTTCTGTTTCGATTTGTCCATCGACTGGAGACCCTCTGACTTATGATCGACTTTATGAAGTGAATCGAAGTTCACGTGTTTCTTTTCTACCCATATGGGCTACCAAGACAATTGAATCTTCTCGAGTTGATGTTGGAGATTCTCCCTATGAACAAAAGACTCAAAGTCAAAAGAAAAATGCTAGCGTTTCCTTAATCACTCATGTACTCTGAACCTATGACCCTGTCACCTACTCAAATGTTTAAGGATAGCCTAAATGGGAGCATTCCATGAATATAGAAATTGATTCTTTGTCGAATAATAATACTTGGGACTTGGTTCCTCGACCGCAAGGAAAGAACATTGTGAAGTGTCGATGGGTCTACAGGACCAAATTACCTCTGAAGATGTTGTTGATCAACATAAAGAATGCTTATTTGTGAAGGGATTTTCTCAAAAAGAAGGCATCAACTACACTAAAACCTTTTCCCCTGTCACAAATATGAACTATGTTCAATTGATTCTTTCCCTTGTTTCTCATTTTGAATGGAAAATCCATTAGATGGATGTGAATAATGCTTTTCTTCATGGAGACCTATTTGAAGAAATTTTCATGTAATAGCCACTTGGTTTTGTTACGAATTCAAATTTGGTGTGTTGACTCAAGAAGTATCTTTATGTTTTGAAGCAAGCTCCCCAAGATTGGTATGCTAAGATCAACAAATTCTTTCTTTGACTTGGTTTCAAATAGTGTGAATATGATCACAGTTTGTGTGTACTCCATACCAATGGAGACACTTTTATTGTTGTTGTATATGTAGATGACTTACTCCTTACTGGAAATAACAATGATCTCATCCTTAGATTGAAGAAATATCTTGATGAATCATTTGATATGACAAATCTTGGTACTCTACATATGTTTTGGGTCTTCAAGAATTACCACTTTGTGATGGATTTTTCATTTCTGAATATAAATATATGATGGATCTGTTGACACATTTTAATATGGTTAATTTTAAGCCTTGTGCTACTCCTTTTTAGTCTTGAGTAAATATTACCAAAACCTGTCAGATACCCACAGTCTATGCTACACTCTATTGATAATTGGTCGGCGGGCTTATTTATCTTACTTATAGTTGACCTAAATTTTCCTTTGTTGTTAGTGTGGTTTCTCATTTTATACAGGACCCCAAAGAAAGCCACTGGAAAGCAGTGAAATGAATTGTTTACTATCTGAAGGGTACCACTCATTTTGGTATCAAGTATTGTCAAAGTTCAGATTCGTTAGTCGACTTCACCGAATCCAACTGGTATGGAAGTGATGATGATCGGAATTCCACTTCTGTATATATGTTTCGCTATAGTTTTATACCTTAGGTGTGGTCATGCAAGAAACAAAAGGTAGTCTCATTATCAACTACAAAGGCAGAATATCATGGAAGTGTTCAAGCAGGTACTAAAGCAGTATGGATTCACCAACTTTTCGGATAACTTGGCCTTCATATTCATACCTTGACTACAATATATTTTGATAACCAAAGTGTTATACAGGTTGTTGATAATCATGTTTTCTATAGTAAGATGAAGCATGTTGAGATCCATGCTCAGTAATTGAGACAGATGGTTCATGAGAACATTTTCTCTCTTCAATATTGTAGACAAAAATATCAAGGTGTTGATATCTTCACCAAACCTTTAGCTAAATCCAAATTTATCAAGATTTGCATGATAATTAGGCTTCAAGAAGCTACAATTATGGGGGGGGTGTCCTAATGACATAATTTCACCTTCTAAATCTCTAGAGAAGTGTTTTGATGGGGGGGTATTGGAACAAAAGGAATTGATGGTTCATCACAAATCTCCTAGGTTCAATCGGTCGAGAGGTAGACCTACATATGGATACAATCTGTCGGGTGATCAACCAACAAACTACACCAGTTGTTCGAGTAGTCTATGTGCCTATCAGTTGGACAGTCGACCAAAAACAAAATATATCTAGACGATGGATCAACCAGCCTAGCAATTGGCTACAATTTGGATGTGTAAGTGGCCGAATCGAGCATCCTTGTCGAGCCAACTCAATAGAGGGGATTTGGTAGAGTCAACTCTAAAAATCGATGGTTCCATGTGGACAATATCTTCCAGATTCTATGGAAGTTGGTTATATCTTGAGACTATAAAAGAAGACCCCTTGGGTCATTATCAACATAAAATATTATGAAATAGATCATGCAGATTAATATGTGCAACATGAACTATAATGTTCTAATCACAGTTCACTTTACTTAAGTGTTGTAGTGGTGTCTTTAAGCACCACCTTTTTTCTTCGAAATTTTTTATTACTCTTTGATTATCTGTATATTTGTGTCATTTTCTTCATGTCATGTTCCACCCTATTCCTCAACATTATGAACGTACAAAATGTTTATGCATATATATATATATATATATATATATATATATTGGTTCAGACTTGTGATATCCTAGGTATTCCTCTGAGCACTTGATTGTAAGTTTTAAACCTATGAAGTAAATCAATGCATATATATTCTTAAGAAAAACATAATTTAATCAAATGGCTCATACACAGAGTACACAAAGATTTATACCGGAAACCCTCAACCAGGGAAAACCTTTCTTATATTCATTATATCAAATTTCACAATTCACCATACAATATATACAATGTTTTTAGGTATTCCGTAGATACAAAAACCTTAATCCCTTAATCTGGGATTAATTTAGAAAGCCGCTAAAAATAGCAAAAAATTGCCCAAAAAAAAAATTCAGGGCACTTCCCCAAACGTTGCACGTAACCAAGGGGGGCCATACCTGGCCCCCCCTAGGACCACCCTAGGAAGCACCCAGTGCACACAACACAAAAATAACTACTAGGGGGATCATCAGACACAGTTGTCAAACCTGAAGCACCCACACACACACATGCAAAGAATATAACATATACCCAACATTGACAAGGGGAATAAATCACTTAAGAAGAAACAATGATTGAACTGAATAAAAAATGATGGAAATGAATGAGAATTATCTAATATCATACATTACTGAAAGGAAATTAGTCTGTATGGAAAGAATAACATTGCTAATGAAAACATTGCGTAAAGGAAATTAATCTAGGAAACTTTATAATTTCTTTTGTTGAATGAAACTATTCTAACTATATAAATATTTTTCTTCTATATAAGTCCCTAGCCCCTCATGAAGTACCATATCATGATATCATCAATTAAAATTAAGAATCATCAATCATTAAGTGTAAATAATGCAATAAAACCTAATCTAGGCTGACCTACATGAATTATTGATAGTTCTACAGGAACTGTAACAATCCTACAGGAAAGTTTGCAGGAAAAGTAAGAAAGGTTCAAATAGTTTGTTAACTCCTTATCAAATTAATTAAATGATCAAAATATGGTATAATGATATGGAAATGGAATTATAACACTGTAAAAATAATCTCAATTAGTTCTTATAAATATGTAATAGCATCTATAGGAAGCAAAATTAAATTATAGTCACAAACAAAATTATGTGTTGGCATGTGAAACAAAGTTAAATTACATTCATGAAAAAAATTATGTGTTGGTTATGTTAACTACTTAAAAAAACTAAAATATGAAGCTAAAACACAACATCATGAAAACAAAAGTACATAAGGTTCCTTGAGCCCTCTTGAGTGGGCCCTGCCCAAGCAGCACAAGGAACCTGAAAAAAACTAATGAGCGAAGAAATAAAGATTTTGTGTTGATTAATCACAACAAGTAAATCACTGGAGCATAGCCCAAAGTCCTCAAGGTCTCTTAACAAAATGAAAGGATACAACACTTAAATCTTCTATCAAAAACTTAACTTCTCAAATATAGTCCTTGATATTTATTTATAATCCTAAACATCTTCACCCCATCCTTCAATCAAGGAGGAATTATGGGGCTTCTCTCCTCAACTTTCCTTCATTCAAAATACTCATCTTAATTGGTTTTCTTTTGGGTCCCTGAAGTCTGAGCTTTAATATAGTGTGTCTTTAATATCATGGCAGTGAACTGGTGGTAGGTGGGGACAATATCCCTTGTTTTTCTCCATGTTTTGGGGCTTCCATCCTTCTATGAGTGGTTTGACCTGTTGAGGTTAGGCTACACATACAATTTTATCATGAAACTAAGAAAAAAAATAAGCATAACTCGTCATATCTCAAAATAAAAATCATTCATTAAATGATTTTCAAAACAACCACATTTTATATTAGGCATCGTCAAAAAGGTGAGTTATTAGGCACATAAGTAGTTAAAAAGTGTGCCTTCAATGGGATTTTTGATAGGCATTATTGAGGACCATCAATGAACTTTTCTAGTGGAATATCCATAACAATTTATAGATCATATTGGTATCAAAGAAGTTTTCTTTGGGTATTTTTGGAAATTTGTAAGATCCATTAATTGGCTTAAAAAGGAATTATCAGAACCCTAAACATTGTAGTTGAGTTTGTTCATAAAAATCCTCAGGATGCAGTGGAAGAGAAATTATCAAGACTGGAAGAGAAATTTGTTGATATCTCTCACAACATGGCCCTCCTCATGGAAGCTCTAGAAAATAAGTTCATACCTTTTGAGGAGGTTGGTGAATCCAAATCAAAATATGGATTTAATGAGAAACCGAGAGATAGTGAACATCGAACAAAGGAGTCGAGAAAAGAGCCCAAGAAAGAGAAACCAAGTTCTAGTGCCATCACTCCTTCACAACCTCTATTTAAGATGGAAGAAAATTTGGACATCAAACCCTATCAAGGTGAGAATTATGTTGTTAATTTGAATCATTGGTTGCAATAGTTAGAACTTTATTTTAGTGTCCATAATATATATGAAGAGAAAAAGATTCCATTTTCCCAACTAAAACTAGAGGGTTTTGCACTATCCTGGTGGGAGATACACGCGAAGAAAATCAAGCTAGAGGGTGATCCATTAGTAACTAAGTGGGAGGATTTTAAAACTCTCATCAAGTCCCAGTTCTACCCTATTGGGTATGAAGAGGACCAATGGATCCATTGGAATCACTTTAGGCAGAGGCAAGGCCATAGTGTTGAAAAGTCAACAAGAAACATGTGTCTAATTTAGTTTTCCCTTAATTAAATTAGACAATAAATATTAATCTATTATCTCATTCATAACTGAGTGATTTGGAATTGTAACAGAATTGTAAGTGTAGTTAAGTGAG
>SNQJ01S0004238.1:43498-55221 GCA_010110895.2 Picea sitchensis
TTTGTGTATGACAGTGTGAGACGATTGTATTGTACTGAGAGCTCTTGGATTAGAGCTTTGTATGAGATTGTTTCATGATTCATGATATACATAATATATGATAGTGGGGTTTTTAGCTTTACGCTTTCCCGGTAAAACTTATTATGTTATGTGTTATTGATATTTCACTTTGTGCATTGTGGTTGAGATCGTGGTTTAAATTGATTCCGCAATAATAGTAGAAGCGATTCTGTATTTAACAAGTTGCGGTAATTGTTAGATCAGGAGAATCGCAGGATTACATTAATTTGTATCGAAATTTCTACACATAGTGTGCAAGAGTACACCACTAAATTTAGGAAGATGGTGATCATGTTGGGTATCCCTCCAAAGAACCTAGACATACTCTTGAAGTATCTGGGGGGTCTACACATTCATTTAAAAAATAAAGTGATACTCTTCAAACCAAGAAGCATTGATAAGGATTGAGATCAAGCACAATACCTGGAGAACATAGGCCAAAAGAAATATTATCCAAGTGGTTCTAAACAAAAAAACCACCAAGATGCTTCCAAGGAGGGGAAGAAGAAGTGGAAAGGAAAATACAAGAAGATGGTGGCCACTGCACATTATTACAAGGATCTAAACAACCACTACAACCATTGAAATATTTATGGTCACACAAAAGATAATCGTTGGAAGATACATCCAAAGTTGAATCCAAAGAACCATAATAATGATGCCAAGAAGAAGAACCTGCTAGGTAAGGATTCGGGCAACTAGGTAGAGAGAAGCTCATATGTGAATGAGAATATTGAGTGCATTTCAATGTAGAATGAGGTGAATATGACTATCCTTCATCATAAGGAAGATAAGGAGATGACAAAACTCTTCCATATTAATATTCAAGTCAAAAGGACCAAGGTAGATTCTCCATTTGATTCCGTTTCACGAACCAATATCATAGTAGATGATCTGGTTAGCAAGCTTGGGTTGGAGGTTCATGATGATCAAAGCCCATATCCATTGGGATGGGTTAATAAAGTTGCATAAGTAAGAGTCATTAAATAGTGTAGGATGAAGTTTTTTATAAGTGAAAATTTTATTAATGAAGTGGAATTAGATGTAGTACCCATTGATGTGTGTGGTGTAGTGTTTGGAAACCCCTCCATGTATATAAGGGATGTGATGTTCATGCAGAGAGAAAACCAGTACCACCTGATCAAGGATGATAAGTCATGAATAATCAATGCACATAAATGCAATTCAAATATATCTTTGGTAAGTGATAACCAAGCCAAAAAGTTTATCATTTCTAGTAATAAGTATGTATTTATTTTCTTAAGAGAGAGTCAACCAGTGGAGGAATTGGTAATATTAAACGAATCCCTGGAAGGATGTACAAAAGAGTAGAAAAAAAACTTGGAGGATTTTTTATGGGTGTACAAAGGAGTGTTATAGGAGCTTAAAGGGATACCACCTAAGAGGGAAGTGGATCACAAGATACAATTGTTTTCTAACTCCCCATTACCAAATATTGGGTTGCATAGACATTATATTCTAGAAGCAAACAAAGTGAAGAAATAGTTGTAGCATCTGCTAGAGTAGGGAGTAATTAAAATAAGAACTTCACCTTGTTGGTTGAATATTATCATAGTACCTAAGAAGGATCGGACTTAGCGAATGTGTGTTGGATACATATAATTGAACAAGATCACACTCAAGAATATATACCCTCTGCTTAGGATCAATGATTTTTTAGATCAATTACAGTAAGCCAAGTACTTCAGCAAGTTGGATCTCAAATCAGGATACCACCAAATACGTGTTAAAGAAGAAGTCACCTAGAATACCACCTTCAAGACAAGGAAAGGTCTATATGAATGGCTGGTCATGCCTTTTGATTTATGCAATGCACCAACTATGTATATGTTATTGATGAATGGTGTATTTCATCCCTATTTAGATTCATTTATTATAGTGTATGTGGATTACATATTGGTTTATAGCTCTACTTGGGAGGACAACATCTCACATCTCATACAGGTGTTGGATACTTTGAAAAGGAATCATTTGTTGAAAACCTCAAGAAATGTGATTATTTAGGTGATTTGGGGTATGTGATTGGTGGTGGGGAACTCAAGATAGATCCCAAAACTATGGAGGCCATCATGAAGTGACTTGTTCCTAATAATGTTAGTAAATTTAGGATCTTTGTTTGGGAAGAGCGTTACCTAAAAAATTTCATATCATCCTTTTTAGTGGTAGCTACTGCACTCCACACCATAAAGGCCACCGATAAGAGTTTCCAGTGGGGAATGAATCAAAAAAATACTTTCTATGAGATAAAACAAAATATCAGTCAAGCATTGGTTCTCACATTTCCTAACTTACATAAGCCTTTCGAATTAGAGACAAATGCAAGTGTGTATGCTATGGGAGCACATTTTATACAAGGAGGTAAGAAAGTATGCTATCATTTAGAGATGTTTCATGGAGGAGTCCTAAACTACCCTACATATGATAAGTAACTCTATGCCCTGGTTCAAGCTATTAAGAAGTGGAAACACTATCTCATGGAAAAGGGAGCCATTATTCACATTGATTAGCAACCATTGTAGTATTTGCAGGCCTATATTAAGCTTCAGCAAACCCTAGATTACAAGTGGAAGGGGTTTTTGCAACAGTTTCATATATTCATCAAGTATAAGAATGGAGGCACTAATAAGTTGGTAGACATGATTTCAAGGCCACCCACATCCAATATTACATCTTTGGGAACTCGTATTCACATTGATCCTTTTACCCATGATGCATGCAAAGACTCATACATAGAATATGATGAATTTACAAAGTTGTTTCAACAGCTACAAGGCCAAATTCAGGTAGAAGAAGGTTATGGTAAGGCTAACTATCATCTCTAAAATGGGTTACTCTATAATCTATACAATATTTGTGTTCCTAAAGGTGAAATATTGTATCTTATCATAGAGGCTCACACCTATAAGGTTGTAGTACATTTTGGTTTTGGGAAGATAGTTTCTAACTTACAAAGGTATGGCCTAGAATGCAGGAAGATGTAGCTCGGTATATTAGAGGATGTATTCTTTGTTATACCACCAATACTATTAATATGAATTAGGGTGTATACCATCCATTACATGTACCCACTCAACCTTTGAAAATAATTTCCATGGATTTTGTTGGTGGTTTTACAACAACTAGAAAGGGACATGACTATCTAATTCTAGTAGTTGACAAGTTCAACAAGATGTGTATTATTGTGCCTTGTAAAAATACCATCAAAATACAAGAAGTGGAAATCATGTTCTTTGAATAGGTATATGTTCACTTTGGCATACCAGGGAGCATCATCTTAGATAGGGATACCATATTTCTCAGTTCCTTTTGGACTACACTTTGGGAGAAGATGGATACCAAGTTGAAGAGATATACAACATTCCATCCAGAGATAGATGGGTAAATAGAAGTACTCAATGGGAATTTAGTTCAACTTTTAAGGGGATAAAATTAGAAGCATATAAAGGCCTAGGATGACAATATAATATACATTTAGTACTCTTATAACATAGAAATCCATACTTCTAGTGGTAAGTCCCATTTTGAAACTCTCTTTAGGTATATTCCACCTTCTCCCTTAGATGTTATCTATGGATTGAAAGGAGGAGTGATGGAATACATCACAAGAGAAGAATTGAAAGAAGAAATTTGTTTTTGAAAGATTAATCATATCCATTTGCAAGTACAAGAAATGTTGAAGAAGTCACAGGAAAGGTACAATCCCTGACATGATCAACACAGAATAAAAAAATCATTCAAAGTGGGAGACAAATTTTTGTTACAACTGAACAAGGAAAGACTATGGTTTCCTGGTAAGAATATCAAGGATATGCAGTATGGTCATTTTGAGGTATTGAAGAGGTGGGTGATAATTCCTACAAACTTATCCTACCCCCATACATGCACATTTACTCAATAGTGAACGTGGATATTATGAAACTCTATGAGCCTTCCATCATCTTGGATCAGGAAACTAAGGTGTAGGTCCTACCTACCATAGAGGACTTAGCACCAAAATCTCATGCAAATTTGGTACAATATATTGTATTGCAAAAGAAGTCCATAACTACTAGGCAAGGCAAAGTGGTACTCCAAGGAGAAGGTAGAGGAAACATTTCCTCACCTCATTTCGTAAAATATTTTGGGGAAACAAATCCTCCATAAATGGAGAGGTATGACATAGAATGGATCATCATATAATTTGTCATCTATCTTAGTATTTCTGGGTGGAAAAATTGGAGGAATTGACTTGTAGGGCTCGTTTTAGTAGTAGGCCCAGTTTGGAGATTTGGGGTATGAAACCTTCTTGATAAATTTTGAGGCATAAAATGAAATTTTTGGGGGTAAATGTTTTTGTGGGAATAGATTTCAACCCATTGAGTATATTCTACATGTCGATATATTTCCAACGACGCAAAAATCACCTCAATCGAAGCCCCTATGTGGAAATTATGCCTCCTACAAGTTGACCTACCTTGTTGACCACCATGGTACAAGTGGATGTCATGTCAACCCCCATTACTCTCACATGTGGGGCTAGCCATGTAAGTTATTTTAAAAAGATTCTAAAAGTTCAAAAATATTATCACTGATTGAGGGTTGAGGATGCAAAAACCCTAACCCTAGATAGCTATCGGGCTATGTTAGATACTAGGCCACTAGGAGGAGAAAGGGTTCCATTATTTAGCATTGTACTTGTTACATGGTTGATAAGAGAACCTAGGAGTCATGTTTTGAGAGAATAATAGAGGAGGTGGGATTCTATAGCATCCATTCAAGCCATAGTTCCAAAGGAAACTCCATAGTGAATTCCCCTTTCTTTGTACTTGCATTTCATAGCTGAAGAAAAGAGAGAAGAGCACAGGCCTCACCTTCTAGATAATTTTTATCCCATATTGGATTTCCCAGGATACATATTGTGTTATATTGTGTGGATTGTTTTTTCTTTTTCAAGTCCTTTGATTTTCATATTTCATTTATTTTCATAAATTTCAGCAATAATTTAGTGATAATAAATCTGAGATCTAAGAAAATAATTTGTATAATATAAGATTTCAAAATATTGCAAGATATGTTGTGACGAACTATTCTAGTGCAATATCCATGGAATTTTACAAATCATAACCTATGGGGACCCCCCTTGTCCTATACCCATGAGGATAAATTGGGAATGGTGGTTGTTTTCTCCATTTAGAAGTTGTGTCATTACATTTTGATGCACAAAACCAAGGTGGCTATGAATTCTGAACCTATGTCCTTTCTATTGAGTCAATGGGTGATCAATGGGAAGTATGCATGTTGGATCATTATCCTCCAAGAGTTTGACTTAGAGTTGTTACATCCAAGAGTAAGAGATACTTAGCCCTTGTTGAGTTAATTTATGATCTCCCAACTGGTTCATATGACCTACCCTTGAATCATGATTTTCCAAACAATCATTTGTTCACCATATCCACAAACTATCCTTGGTATGGTGACATTATATTCTATTTATGAACCTATAAATTTTGGTTCTCATTTGTCTAGTGATGATTGACGGTGTATTATTTTCCATTAAGCCCCTCATTATCTCCTCATTGGAGATGATATATATCATCAAGGATTCGATACCATGTTACATCTTTATCTCACCCATTATGAGATGGAACGAGTCTTAAATGCTTTACATGTTGATTAATTGGGTTGGTTGTCATTGATGTCAACCCTTGAAGAAAGTCTGGTAGCGAATTATGGTAGCACAATGGTTTGGGTAGTGGAACCAAGTGTGTTTGATTGATAAGGTTATGAGTTTTGATATGTTTGTAGGTAATACTATTCTATATGGATAGTACATGTCATTCCATTTCCGGTGGTATGTGGAACGTCACATAACTCCTCACGGTTAGAGATTTATGGCCATGTGAAGTTGGAGAACCCTCATGAGTCATCTAGGAGCCCCAAAAGGTCAAAGTAGTCAAAGTGGTTGCAAAGGAGAAATTATTTAAATAATAAAGTGAAGTGATGAGTGTACTATAAGTCAAAGTGGATACAAAATAAATTATTTAAATAATAAATTTAATGGAGAAATTACTAAGTGGACAAATGGTTAGAAGTGGGTTAGACCTAAAATAAGGAAAGTGGGTTAAGATGGTTAGAAGGTAATTTAAATAATAAAGTAAAGTGATGAGTGTATTATAAGTCAAAGTGGATACAAAATAAATTATTTAAATAATAAAGCTAATGGAGAAATTACTAAGTGGACGAGTGGTTAGAAGTGGGTTAGCCCTAAAATAAGGAAAGTGGGTTAAGATGGTTAGAAGGTAACCCCTTGAGGAAGTTACATGAAAGTATAAATAAGAGGCAAGGGTCTCTCATTTTTAATCACACTTGAGCATATTAAATATCTACAAGTGACTGAGGTAACCAAAGGATATCTAATCTGAATTTCAAAGGGAAGGTGAAGTAAAGAAGGCCAAAATTCAAGGGAGGATAAATTATTTTGATGATATTTTCTAAGGTATGTTATTTACAGGTCATCTCACCATTTTCACGATAATGTTTTTTCTAGAATGATTCAGACCATGAAATTGGGATTTCATTGAGAAAACATATCCAAGTAGATGTGATACAAATTTCAGCCTGTGGGTTGTTGTATTTTTGGAGTTACACTCCATGGAAAATAGGGTTTTTGGCTAGTCCTGAAACTAGTCTAAAACAAGTGTTTCGGGTAAAAATGCCATAACTTATTCATAACAGATCCAAATTCAGTAAGACCAAATGTATTGGTTATAGTATAGTCTTTAGTATTCTGTGTACAATTTTCAGATCCATACAACAAATATTCTGTGTGGGGCATGCTCTAGAAGTTTGCTCTCTAGAATAAGCCAAAATTTAATAAGGTATGTCATTTTTGTTGTAACTCCTTTTCTGAGAGGATCCAAGTAGTGAAACCTGGAGGAATTGCATAAAAAAAAATTAAGAACATTGTGTACTATTTTCATATCTTTATTCCTTACAGGTACATAGTTATGATCCTAGTGAAACCTGGAGGAATTGCATAAACGACACTGAAGAACATTGTGTACTATTTTCATATATGTATTCATTACACATACATAGTTATGATTATTGTAGGTTAGGGTTGTTGACTAATCCAAAATTAGTCATGTGAGACTAAAGTAAAGTTTGATGAAAATGCTAGTCTCTTGTTGTTAAAGTTAAGGAAGGTTTGCAAGTATGTGATCATATAAATTAGGTCTATTACAGAGTTCAAATCAGATTTGGATGATGAAATTGATGAGGGATTTTGGTTGAGGTACATGTTGGGTACATGATTGAGACAAGTAGTTGATGAGTTGGCACATAAATGAGGTGTATAGTTGATGATGTTGGTACATATTGATGAGTCATAGTTTGTGTGTATTTGATGCATGATTGGTACATATTTGGTGCATGGTTGATGCACTCATTGATGGTACAGGTTGAGATACATGTTGGTGCATGGTTGATGCACTTGTTTATGGTACAAGTTGATTACAGGTTGTTTGGTACATTTTGTTACGGGTTGGTTGGTTGTAGGTCAGTGGTACAGGTTGTTACAGTGGTATATCTCACAGTGATAGTGTGACAATGGTTCCATCATTCTACGTCTACGTCAAGGTGGTTGGGCGGGGCAAGGGCAGGTGGTTGTAGCCAACTTCTGGTTGTAGCCAGAGAACATAGGGGGTTGCAGCCTCCTTCTGGTTGTAGCCAGAGAATTGGGTATTTGGAGCTTCCCTTAGGTTGTATCCTGAGAAACTAGGGGGTTGGAGCCTCCTTCCAGTTGCAACTGGAAAAAAAATGAAGTTGGTGCTTCCAATGAATGTAATTCTTAAATACATATAAGAAAAATCATTCTATGGTTTTCTCCCGCTTTGGGTTTCCACGTAAAAAAACTAGTGTACTGTGTATGTGTATGCTTGCTCATTTGTTCATTGTTTATTTACTCTATAACTATTCGATGATAATGCTACATTGATATAACACTTGCATTTTATGGATTAGATTGCTCTATTATTGATTCACCCCCCCTCTCAATAATCCAACAATTGGTATCAGAGCAGGTTCCTTCAGAAATCAGTTTAACCACTGAAAGGTAGATCATGGAGAGAAACAACATGTATAAAAATGGAATACCACAGTTTGATGGAAAAAAGTATGCATTTTGGAGCAAAAGGATGAAAACATATATACATGCACAAGGATTTGAAATTTGGCAATCAATTGTAGATGGATCCAAAGAACCAACAGTTCTACCGACAAATGAAAGAGCAATAAAACTCGGGAAAAATAATTCGAAAGCCACAAATGCACTTCTGAATGGTCTTTGTGAATCAATATACACCAAAGTTATACATTGTAAATCTGCTAAAAAGATTTGGGATAAACTTCAAAATATTTATGAAGGAGATTCAAAAGTCAAAGCAGCAAAGCTTCAAACTTACAGAGGTTAGTTCAAACAACTAAAGACGAATGAAGATGAGAATATTGCAGCTTACTTCTTACGATTCGATGAAATAGTAAATGCAATCATAGGATTGGGAGAAGAAATTAAAGAATATGTAATTGTTCAAAAGGTACTAAAATCTGTTCCTATGAGATTTGATCATAAGATATCAGCACTAGAAAAAAGAGCAGATCTAGAATCAATAAGCATGGACAAACTACATGGAATATTCACAACATATGAAATGAGAACTTAACAGGAAAATCCAGATATAAAAGAAGCAACTTTCAAAGCATCCAAAAGGCCAAAGAAAAAGAACATAGCAGCAACAGTGACATCCCAGAAGATGAGGAAGAAATGGCCAACTTTGTCAGAAGATTGAACAAGGGAACCAACGATAGATATAAAGGTAAGTTTCCATTTATTTGTTTTAATTGTGATGGTATTAGTCATTTTGATAAAAAAAAATGTCCTCATAAGAAAAATAAGAGGAATGATGAAGATTACTAAAATATAAAACAAACATATAAAGGCAAAATAACCATAAAAAAGGCTTTCAAGAAAAGATTATGCACCAAAGAAGACATCTCCTCATCAAATGAAGATGAAGTCAGTGTCAGTGAGGCAGAAAGAGTTATATTCATGGAAGTAGAAGAATCTGATAAAGAAGACACCGAAGAAGAATATGAAGAGGCAGAAGTTGACCACCGAGAAGAATTTGGGTGTGCCATAGAAGTTATAAGAAGAGAAAAGAAGAAAAACAAGAAGCTATAAACAGAACTAGACAAGAAAGAAGACACTCAAGAACTAGAAAAAATGATCACAAATTTGAAGGTTCAAATAGAAGATGATAAAAGAATTGAAGAAGCACTCAAAGAACAACTAGAAGAAAGAGATAGGATCATTGGAAATTTGGAAGAAGAGATTGTCACATTAAGAAAGGATATTCAAAAGAAAAATATGCAGAACAACTCAAAAGTTTTGGATGACATTATCAGCAATCAAAAGCCTCGTCATGACTAGTCCATACTTGGTAACAATCAGACAGAAAAGGGATCAAGCTCCAAAAAAAAAAAACAAGAAACATATCCAAAAAGCTATGCAGAAACAATCAAAGGGGACATGATGTTAATATTATGGTAGCTTCGGGAGGTATGAACCTCTATGATGACCTATGACGAGACTAGAATCCTCCAGAAGGAAACAAAGAATTGAAGGAAACCCTAGACAGGTTGTCGGCTGAACAAATATATTTATATTGAATTTATTGATGCCCAGAAGAAGAAGTCGGCCCAGTTAGACTGGTCAGGTCGGCCCCAGTTAGACTGGCCAGTCCACTATAAATACGGGGCGCCAGTTTCATTATTTGTCATCTCAGCAGTTGCAGTGAGAGCAATATCTGTGCAGGCAGTTGCAGGCAGCAGCAGTTTGTTGCGCAGGTTTTCTGGGAAAGATGGGAGAGTGGTGCGCTAGCCTCTGGGTGGGATCATCTGTTCATTTTAGTTTCTATTCTTTTGCTTGGTGCATTTAGCCTCTCTTGGCTATAGATTGCAGCCAGAATTCTCTTCTCGATCAAGGTCAAGGTGCTTGGAGGGTGTCTTAAGTCCTGTGGTTGGGTGACGAGGGTATCGTCAATGGTTAAACGAGAACAATCCTCTATATTCTAACAGGTTATGGGACCACACACCCTTCAGTCAGCTTAAAACGCTGGAAGGAAACATAACCGCTAGGTATTGAGCTCATTGAGGAATTTCCGCTAGGGTTACTAGTAGGAGAATCTTCCAAAGAACTGCAGCTAGGGTTACTAGCAGTAGCAGTTGCAGAAACCCTAATTCTCAGATCCGACACCTTGTGATGGAGCATCTTGCTCAAGGAGAAGATATCCAAATTCGCCCTAACCCAACACACTATTAACTTTCTCAGAAGAGAGAAATGACGCAATTGAAGATTTGGATCAAGGCATGACTAGTTATCAGTCAACCGAAGACATGTGCAAAACAATCAGTCTCTTACATTACTCAACACTTACCGGGATAATTGAAGACGATATGTGGATAATCGACAGTGGATCTTCCAGGCACATGACGAGAGATCAAGCAAGACTCTCAGATCTAAATGAGAGAAAGACATCATACAAAGTAGAGCTTGGAGACAAAAGCACCTACCCCGTCGAAGGATTTGGACAAGCTTCCATCAAACTGGAATCAGGTAATCATGTTCACTTAAGCAATGTTCTATATGTACCTGGTTTAGAAAATAATCTTGTATAAATATCATGCTTAGAAGACAAAGGAAACAGAATAGTATTCATAGATGAAAAGGTGTTATCATGGCATAAAGATTCCATCATAGAAGATGTTAGGGTTATTGGAATACGTGAAGGGAATCTATATAGACTACTAGAACGAAATGAAGAAGCCCTAGTACATGATGAAGTCAATCCTAATGAGCTTTGGCATAGAAGGTACGCTCATATAAATTATCAAGCATTACCTTTTCTTAGGAATATGGTTGAAGGGATACCAGAATTGAAGTCTACACAAGGAATTTGCAAGGGATGTGCCCTTGGGAAGAACATTAAGAAATCATTCCCAAGCAGCAAAAACAGATCTAAGGAAACCCTAGATCTAATACACTTAGATGTTTGCGGTCCAATTCCAGTCAAATCTTTAGGAGGAGCTCTCTACTACTTAACTTTCATAGATGACTATTCAAGGAAGACGTGGCTATACCTATTGAAGTCAAAAGATGAATTATTCAGCAAGTTCCAAGAATTCAAGGCAGAAATAGAAAACCTTACGATCAAGAATATCAAGGCATTAAGAATAGATAATGGAGGAGAATACACCTCAAGGGAGTTCGTTGCATTTTGCAAATCAGCAGGGATTAGGAGGGAGCTAATTGTTCCTCATAATACTCAACAAAATGGTGTAGCAGAAAGGAAGAACAGATCTATCGAATAAACAGTAAAATCCCTATTAAATGATCAAGATCTATCCATGTTTCTATGGGGAGAAGCAGCAATGATGACAATATACGTGCAGAACAGAAGCCCTCATTGCATATTAAAGGACATGACACCAGAAGAAGCATTCTCAGGTAAGAAACCTAACGTAGAAAACTTAAGAATATTTGGATGTCAAGTTTATTCTCATATTCCCAAAGATAAAAGAAATAAACTAGAACCCTCAGGAAAGAA
>SNQJ01S0004238.1:57411-71335 GCA_010110895.2 Picea sitchensis
ATAGTCCAGGACAGTCATTCCTTAGGGCAGACTCATTCCCTCCAGGTTACACTTTGTTTAGTGTCGAAGGAACGGCCCAAGGTAAAGAATGGTCCAAGCATTTCTCGAGGGCAGACTCATTCTCTCCAGGTTACACCTTGTTTGGTGTCAGAAGAATGGCCCAGGGTGGGAAATGGTCCAGGTTCAGAAATCAGAAACAATCCTTCTTCCTTGGTTGAGAAGAATGGGGCAGATAGCTCAGTGTTGATATTCTATATTGAGGGCAGACATTCTTTCAGACCTCACAGATGTGAGTGAAAGATTGGCCCAGATGATTATTGTTGATAATCTATACTGAGGGCAGACATTCTTTCATATCTCACAAACATGAGTGAAAGACTGGCCCAGATGATTCATTTTTTATCATAAACTTGTTTCTATGCAGATGAAGACTACTGTGGTGGCAGAAATTCTTTCAGATCTCACAAATGTGAGTGAAATATTGGCCCAGATGATATAGTTTTTATCATAACATTGTTTATATGCAGGTTGTTATTTGTTATGAAGGACAGTTTGTGATTGTGTTTCACAAAGTCTGAGTAGTTGTGTACTACTAGAATAGACACAGGTGTGTTCTATAAATTGATATTGTACCAGTTGTCATAGGAGTTTATCCAGTCGGATAATAATGACAGGTGCTCGTGGTGATACCAGTTGAATGGTTTGTTGTGCTCAAGACCATACCTCCCTAGCTAGGAGGGAGTGTTAATATTATGGTAGCTTCGGGAGGTATGAACCTCTATGATGACCTATGACGAGACTAGAATCCTCCGGAAGGAAGCAAAGAATTGAAGGAAACCCTAGACAGGTTGTTGGTTGAACAAATATATTTATATTGAATTTATTGATGCCCAGAAGAATAAGTCAGCCCAGTTAGACTGGTTAGGTTGGCCCCAGTTAGACTGGCCAGTCCACTATAAATACAGGGCGCCAGTTTCATTATTTGTCATCTCAGTAGTTGCAGTGAGAGCAATATCTGCGCAGGCAGTTGTAGGCAGCAGCAGTTTGGTGCGCAGGTTTTCTGGGAAAGCTGGGAGAGTGGTGTGCTAGCCTCTGGGTGGGATCATCTGTTCAATTTAGTTTCTATTCTTTTGCTTGGTGCATTTAGCCTCTCTTGGCTATAGATTGCAGCCAGAATTCTCTTCTTGGTCAAGGTCAAGGTGCTCGAAGGGTGGCTTAAGGCCTGTGGTTGGGTGACGAGGGTATCGTCAATGGTTAAACGAGCACAATCCTCTATATTCTAACACATGAAGACCTACAAGTAATATTACAGGGACACTCCTCCACCGAGAAGATTCATGTTTTAGAATCAACAACCGAAAGGAATAGATAGGTGTTAGGAAAAAGAAGGATTCATAAGAGTAACTCCTTTCAGAAGATATTCAACTCCCAGGTATCAAACTATATTTTTTGTTTTATGTTATGCATGCAATAATTTTGGACATAAAGATGTGAATTGCAGAGATAACATCAGGAACATAAACAACTTTGAAATTCATACACAAAAGGGTTATACAAGAAGGCTTAGTGAAACACAGAGAAGAAGTTACAACAGGTTTGAATCATTGAGCATTGAAGTGGAATGCTATAAGTGTAACAACTTTGGACACATGGCCAAAGATTGCAGAATGACAATCCCTCCTAGAGAACCACAACAGAACAACAACATTCATAGACAGGAACCTCATAAGAGGACATGGATAAGAAAGAAGAATCAATATAGCAATGAAGAATGCACACTCATTCTACAATCTAAGCAGAATAAATGTGGTTGGTATGTTGACATTGGTTGTTCAAAACACATGACAGGTGATAAAGAGAGGTTTCTTACATTAAGAAAGCAAAGAGATGGATCAATCTACTTCGGAAATGATGATTCAACTAAAATCATTGGAAAAGGCACAGTCAGAATTGGAAACAAGAATACCAAGGAAGAAAATGTTCTACTAGTAGAATATATGAATCATAATATTCTAAGTGTAATTCAAATGTGTGACCAAGGTCATAAAATTACTTTTGTTTCACAGAAGTGTGCGATAAGAAAAGAATGTTCAGGAAAATTGATTGCAACAGTTGCAAGAACTTCAAGCAACATATATGTATTAAGTGAAATTGGAAATGAAAAGTGTTGTCTAGGAAAGGAAGATGAAGGTTGGCTATGGAACAGAAGAATGGGTCACATACACTTTGACAACCTTTTCAAAGTTATTTGAAAGGAATCCATTAGAGAAATGCCTCAGATCACAAAACCAACCAACACTTTATGCAAACATTGTCAACAAGGAAAGAAAACAAAGACCAAGTTCAAATCAAAGGAATACTCAATGACAAGACCACTGGAAATTTTCCATACTGATCTAGTTGGACCAACTACAACAAAGGATTTAAAATGTGAGAAATAATTTATGTTATTAGTTGATTATTATACAAGAATGACTGTAGTTTTCTTTCTCAATAATAAGTCAAAAGCTTTTGAAAACTTCAAGGTCTACAAGGAAATGGTTGAAAGTGAAATAGATTCAAAAATCAAATGTTTGAGAGTTGATAATGGAGGAGAGTTCACTTAAAATGAATTTATGGACTACTACAACAAACATGGAATAAAAAGTAAATTCTATGTTGCTAGGACACCTCAACATAATGGAGTTGTTGAAAGAAAGAATAGGACAGTACAGGAAATGGCTCAAATAATGCTAATGGATTCCAAATTGACAGATATTTTTTGGACACATGATGTGCATACAACAGTTCACATTCAAAATAGAGTAATGCTCATAAACAACACTGACAAAACTCCCTACAAGCTATGGAAAGGAAGACTAGCAAATGTGAAGCACTTCAGATTATTTGGAAGAAAATGCTACATCAAAAGAGAATATGCCATAATGGGAAAGTTTGACTCTTGTGTGGACAAAGGAGTACTTTTTGGTTACTCAAATACAAGAAAAGCATACAAGTGTTACAATATGAGGTTGAATAAAGTTGTGGAAAGCATCAATGTAACAATTGATGAAACAGGTGGACGGGAATTAAAGGAAGAAGAAAATGAATCAATGGAATAACTTTACGAAGAAGAAGCATAAGATGAATAAGAAGTAGAAGGGGAATATGAAGAGGATCAGACAAAAGTAGAAGAGCAAGTTCATCAAGTGCCTCAAAAGACACCTAACAAACGAGTACAAAAGAATCATCCTTCAGATCAGATTATTGGAAACAAAGATGCAGGATTTGAGACTAGAAGAAGAATATGTTCACCAGAACAAATGCACCTAGCACTCTCATCTATGATTGAACCAAACAGTTTTGAAGAGGCCAACAAGGATGAATTCTGGAATAAGGCCATGGATGAAGAATTGGATCAAATAGAGAAGAATGACACTTGGGAATTGGTTCCAAGACCAAAGAATAAGTATGTGATTGGCTCAAAGTGGGTATTCAGAAATAAATAGAATGAATATGGACATGTTACAAGGAACAAATCCAGATTGGTATGTAAATGATATGCACAAGTTGAAGGAATCGACTTTGAAGAGACATTTTCCCCAGTTGCCAGAATGGAATAAATCTTATTGCTTTTAGCTTATGCATGCTCCAAGAATATTAAAGTGTATCAGATGGACGTGATATCATCTTTTCTGAATGGGGAACTTGAAGAAGAATTCTAAATCAAACAAGGCTTATGGTCCCACCACGCTTCCATTGTGTAGATTATGTATCAGAGAATGCATATTATTTGTGTAAATTGAAGAAGGATTTCAGTTGTCAGAGAACGTAGATTATGTGTGTAAATTGAAGAAGGCCTTGTATGGTCTAAAACAGGCTCTTAGAGCATGGTACTCTAGATTGGATAAATATATACAGTATAAAGGATTCAAAAAAGGAAGTGCAGACAATAACATCTACATCAAGGTAATTCAAGATAGTATTTTATTAATTGAAGTTTATGTTGATGATATTATTTTTGGAAGTACTGATGACAGGTTAAGCCAGAAATTTGCAAAGGATATGTAGAATGAATTTGAAATTTCATTACTTGGAGAACTATCCTTCTTTCTGGGCCTTTAGACACATCAAAGAAACCAAGGAATTTTTATTTCTCAAACTAAGTATATCAGAGAAATGCTAAAGAGGTTCAGAATGGAAGATTCCAAACCAATTATCACTCCTATGCAAACCAGTTGCAAGTTGAGAAAAGATGATGATTCAAAGTCTACAGACCAGAGGCAATACATGTCAATGATTGGTAGCTTACTATATGTGACAACATCCAGACCAGATGTAATGCAGGCAGTTGGACAGGTGGCACGATTTCAAGTAGCACCAAAGGAATCACATGTATTAGCAGTGAAGAGGATTTTCAGATATCTCAAAGGAATAGAAGAGTTTGGATTATGGTATCCAAAAGGAAATGATCTATCACTTATTTCCTACAAATACGCAAATTGGGAAGGTTTCATTGATGAACGACGAAGCACCAGTAGAGGAGTGTTCTACTTGGGTGAGTGTTTAGTATCATGGATAAGCAAGAAACAATCTTCGGTATCCTTATCTACAGCCAAAGAAGAGTATATTGCAGCAGCAACATGTTGTACTTAGGTTCTATGGATGAAATAAAATCTGATAAATATACAGGTTGAGTATGATGATCCCATTCCAATCTATTGTGATAATTCAAGAGCCATCAGTATCTCAAAGAACCCGATTATGCACTCCAAGACGAAGCACATTCCAATCAAGTATCACTTTCTATGAAAACATGTTGTGGAGAAGAACATCAGAGTTGAGTATGTGGGCACAAAAGAACAAGTGGCAGACATCTTTACAAAACCACTTCCACGGGAAGCCTTTGAGTATCTTTGCCAGAGACTCGAAGTAATTTCTGCTCCAAAATGAAGTTTTTTGAATGCTTATCTTATATGTCTTAGATTTACATGAGGAAGCACCATAGAGAGGATAGTTTAGGTTGAGAGATTAGTTTCAGGAAGATTTCAGTCAGGGGGAGTATCCTCAAGGATAGTTCAGTTAGGGGCAACATCCCCAAATGGAAACATACCTTTGCCATTGATGAAAAAGGGGAAGAGATTTGTCAGATGTGGAGCACTGTTATAACCCTAAATTGCACCACACATGCTTACCTAGCATCAGGCCAATTCATATCCCTTCATTGCAAAAACATTTGCTGAGAAACCTCTTTGAAAATCCTTTTGAGTTAAGTCACACGCGCCCTAACCCACTGCTGCACGCGTTGGAACGCTGGTAGGCCTACTACTACACGCGTTGGAACGCTGGCAGGCCTACTACAGCCCATGTTTACCTAACAAAGCACAAAAATAGGAAATTTTCCGACGGGACAAAAAGCTATGGGTCAGTTAACTGAAACTCCCAGCCATGCATGGCCGAGAGTTCATCCAAAACCCTAGCTCCTTCTAGCCTATAAAAGAAGGTGTAGGGGTACTATTTGGAAGAGGAAAATTATAGCAAAGAAACTCTGCCCAATTGCCAAATCCATTTGTCCCAACCCTTTAGCCTTTCCTCAAGATTAAGGAGAATTCAAGAAAAGCAGTTGGAGGACAAAGAAGAGGAGGAGCCCAAGATCAGGATCAAGGAATGGTGGTCGGTATCAATATTGGTTATAAGTTGATTCATCTTGAAAATAATAAAGAATACTTTTCCCATCCCAATGCATGAGTTATATATGATTTGTTCGATTTATTCTTAATCTCTAACCCTCAAGTAGAAAAATAGCATGCATGCGTAGTGTTTTGTCTTGATTGCAGGATTGTCTTTGGAAGGAGCAGTGCAAGCAAGCGGACAAAGTGCAACGGAGGATCTACACCAAATATCAGTAAAAAGGTTAGTAGTTCATTTCCATGCTTGTATGTGAAAAGGGGTTTAAAGTTTTGGGTGATAGGTTGAAAGTGATTTCTTTATGGTCATAATCTGCATGCAAGTCTAAACCCTAGCTTGCTAGTCCGTAGGGTATTTTTCCCAACAACAGAGTTGGCGACTCCACTGGGGAAGATACTCTTTAAGGTTTTCCGGATTTAGTTGAGGTTTTTGGGTAGTTTAAAGGATTGGATTTTCTGTTTCTTTGCATGTCTATTTTCTATTAGGTCAGAGCTAGCAGGGAACCTGGTTCTTTATACCAATTTTTCCTTGACTGTTGCTTGATGGTAATTATCGGGACACACAGAGGTACACGCGACCTACAGAAGGCCTTCACGCGTGTAACTCGCGCCCTAACCTCTTACAACCCACGTGTGAACGCTAGCTGTAGAGGTTTCAGTAGCGTGTAGGAGTCAGAAAGCTTGAGAGGCAGTCCTCCTCTTCCCTGTCAGAATTATACATTCTCAGGGGGCTTTCTGGATCCTGTCTGAGTCTTGCTGGTTCATAGTCTGGTCTTAGTTTTATTTATTGCGTTTTGTTATTCTTTGCAATTATTTTTATTTTATGTTGGAAGATGCATCCAAGCCTTCAAGGGACCTTGGTTGTCAATATCAGAGGCCTCTTCCAGGTCTGGGCTGCCTGTGTTTGAGTTTGTCTAGGAGTTTATACATACACGTGGCCTGTGCAGGTGCAGCCCGCAGGTACCCGCGCTCTGTTATAGCTCAGCACGCGTTTGCACGCGTGTTGTTTCAGTGACAGTAGCGAGCTTGAGTGGTTTCTTTTCAATCAGGGTGGGGCAGTCGTCCCCTCCTGTGGTGAGAAGTGTTCCTCTCAGGGGTTTGAGTCTAGGGTTGCACAGTCAGTAGGTTAGGGATTCTTACCCTTAGCCTATTTTTTCTTAGTTGACTTTTGATAGAAAAGATAAAAAATAAAAAATAAAAAAAATTGTTTTATGGTTTTTAGACAAGCGTAGGAGTCGGTGCTTTCTTGATTACCATTGTGTCTTTGCCCTGGTTCCTTGCGATCTGCGCTTTAAGCCAGAATTTTTTTTTTTTTTCTTGGTCTTGTGCTTGTCGGCATTTTCCCTTTGTTGCTTCATTTAGCACTTAAATAAAAAAAATATATATCTCTTTTTCATTTTCTTCTTTGTTTGAAGATTGTGTTTCTGCATCAATAGCTAGGAAGAAGTCTTTTTGTTCATAATTTTTTGCAGTACATTTAGAGCATAAGTAGCTCGCAAATTGAGCGAAATTCCTTTATGTTTGCTGCATGAAATCTTAGAAAAATTGAAAAGAAAAAAAAGAAGTCTTTCTTTGCGAAAAGTTGTTGATTTTTTCATTTCGTAAAAGTTTTTGTTTCCAGCATTTTCTTTATTCGTTTTTTCTTTGAGTCTTTACACATCATCAGTTTCACCTTCATTCCCCGTGACGTAAAAAATCCCATAAAAGCAACGCTAATTTAAAATCTATTAGACCTTTTTGTTTGTAGGGTTCATACACTAGTTCAGGACTAGGGCCTTGGATTAGGTTGGAGAGGAAACTCTCCAAGGCCACTCAAACTCAAACATTGGAGTCTGTGATAGGGAGTGTAGAAGTCTAGTTACGTGAAAGTTATCCGGGACCCCCCTCTAACATAGGGGATAAACACGAGGTCGCGTAAGGAAAGGTAGCGGAGATAACCCCTCCAAAGCCGGACCAAGTGTAGTGGAGAACACATATCGAGGATTTGTTGAGGGATTCCGTCATTTGCATTTTCCATGGGACTTCGTGGGTCTCGAATCCGTTCGAGGTCCTCAGTTGTCTTCCGGACCATTTTCTCTCGATACCCTTGATAGGTTTCGGGTTTGATACCCTGCTCATTGTGGTCTACCCGACTATCGACTGTACCCGCCTGGTGACTATTCGCGTGCTGGCAAACTAGTTGCCAATCTTTTTAGGGACATAGACAGGTGACTGCGGGGGTATACCGTGGTACCTAGGATAGACATCGGGCCACACTTTGTAGAGTATACCCAGAGGGTGCTTCCATTTTCGAGTTGCACTTGCATCGGTAAGTTGCTCTAGTGTTGGTCGTTGTAACTGTTCTTCCAACTAGTTTAGTGTTTGCTTGTCTTATCTATTAGGGGATTCTTTTGTAGTGTGTGTTACTGTTTGATCATGTAGAATACCTTAGCGTGTCTTGGATCTTCTCACACAGTGGAGGATCTCGAGCTCCATCGGTCACGAAGGCTCCTGGGCCTGCCGCCAGTTATACTAGAGCCACCCCCGCCACCATTGAGGCGGAAGCTAGACCAACAAGGGTATTTCGAAGCAATCGGGTTACAAACCATTAAGCCCGAACAAATCCCATAGGAATCAACCACCGATATTGGCTTGGTTGAAACCCCAACCACTGATACTTGGCCATCGGTCATTGTACCAATCCAATTTTACGAACGCCTGTCAGTGCCTCACACAGTTATGGAACCAAATACTGTTACTTCTTCTGGGAATTCTTCCATTCCTACCATCGTTGCTACCAAAGGAGAAGCATCTCCTAACTTGTCGTCATCGGTCCAAGCCACTACGGTCTCGGTTGCAACTACGTCGCATAGTGGACCGACACCATCTATCGTGGAATCCACACCTCCCTTCACACCTAGTGCGACAGACCCTCCGTTCTCATACGGTATGCCTAGTTCGAGCACAAGTCCTGCACTCACTCACTCCACTTTACAGACTTTGGGTCCGGGGGCAGGGACCTCTAACGCTCCTCTGCAAGGTCAACCTGGGGGCATTCCTGTCCCTTTCAACGCTTTTACTTACGCTGGAGGTCATATATCTCCTTCGTCCCCTTCGCTTGGTGGTCTGCATTAGCAGTCCGTCGGGCAGCCCGCACACACGAGTTCATTTGGAGCCGGGAGTCAAGGAACACATGCGCAAACTCTGTCGGTAGGTTCGTCACCGTTTGTTTGGAACGGGACGTTTGGTAACAACACTTTCGCATCCACTGCTTTCCCGTCTGGGGGCACTCCCATTTTTGGACAGTCTACTCCGGCGCAGGTTACTATTCCTACGTCGGGGGCACATATACCAGGACCTTGGAACTCAGGAAAAGGATCCGTTCCTTCCTATGGAATGCTATTCTGGGTTAATTCTTTCCACAGTCAATGGAACCCCGGACAGACTTCTATGCCTCTCCCTGCAGGACCGGCATGGGGTAATCCTTCAGAAAGTCCGTCAAACACGATGAATGCCCAACATCCTATGTCCTTCATGGGGAATCAGCCAATGATGTCTCCACAGATGAAAAATCCTTACACTAGTCAAGGCCATGGTTTCTACTAGAATCTGTGCCAACAGCCAAACTTTTCCTGGCAACCTGGTGCCAGTCAAACTCCAGGACCCTTTTTCCTAGGCTATCAGCAGCAACCCAAACTACCATTCCTGGCGACGTTACACTTGCCAGATTTGACAAGGTTGTTAAATGATCCTATCTGTCACGATCTGCGTTGGCCTCCTATGCCAACGAAGTTGCCTTCGGACATTCCAAAGTTCGAGGCCAAGCCTAACGAATATCCAGGTGATCACGTGACTACTTTCCATCTTTGGTGTTCATCTAACTCATTGAAAGATGACTCCGTCCAGTTGCGATTGTTTCAACGCACTCTTATCAGGAGTGCTGCGAAATGGTACATAGAGCTTGATCGCTCACGATACTCTTCTTTTGGCGAACTGGTGATGGCCTTCCTTAACCATTTCCGGTTACCTATGAGATATGATGTCGGCACAGAGTTGCTAGTTAATTTCGAACAGACGACAGCGGACCATATCTCTGATCATATTCGAGAGTGGAGACGCCGAAAGAGTCTAATCAAAGTACCAGTCCCACCAACATTCTTGCTTGATTGGTTCCTTAAGTCTTTGGTCCCACAATTATCCAAAGACGTCGCGACTTCAGGATTTTTCTCTGAAGAAGATGCCATCATGAGGGCTCAAAAGTTTGAGCTTATCTACTCTCAGTCTGGTTTATTATACAACATCCTGCTGGATGCTCCACGATCAATACTGGATAAAACTAGACAGAGAGTTGGGCCACATGCCGATGGTATTGTAGGTTCAGCACAAACTAAGCCCGCTGAGCAATTGACAAAGAAATTGCAACAGTTATCTATACAACACTCAACGTCCAGCCAAACTACTTCTTTGGCTGCTCCTCCTACCCAAACGTCGGAAGTACACTCCATGCAGACGACTAACCCAAAGGCCAACCAGCAGTCTGAAGGAAAGAAAAAACAAGGAAAGAAGGGTAAGGGGGAGAAAAAACCCACTGATAATGCTGGCGAGGGAACCACGGAAAAGCCGAAGGCGAGGTATCCGTGCAACTTCTGTGCGAAAGACCACCCAACCCATCTGTGTCCTCGACTTGCAGAGGTTCAAAAGTTTGTCACACAGCAACAGCAAGCCGTGTTGACTAATCCCTTTCAGCATGGGCAAAATTTAACTCAAGCCTCTACAAGTGTCGAATGGGGTAGACAAGAAACCTGCCCTCCCCCAAATAATTCCTCTTCTGCGAATGTATATATGGTTAGGGGTGATGCTTTAATAATGACTAGAGCACACGACTATAGTAAACCAAGCGCCTCTGAGAAGGGTAAAGAAGCCGAACTCCCCTCTCTTCCTCTACATATTGAGAAGACATTGGGAGAAACGATGACACGCATTCCAAAAGGTGTGTTTAAGAAAGCTTCTCACAATCCAAATGCAAGGGCCACCCAGAATTACTCTGTGGTGGAAGATTTATCCCAAACCCCTTGTGCTATGTCTGCTTTGGAGGTCCTCCAAAGTTGCCCTGCTCAGAGGAAAGCCTTGTTGACCGCTTTAGGCTCTACTGAGACTTGTAACCCGGGTACCATCATGTTAGATACGACCGACTTAAAACCTCGCCTGCCTTACCACGTCGCGTTTTAGATAGTAGTGTCTCATCCCACGAAAAATTTTACAAGCAATATCTTCCGCACGGTGGTCGATGAGGGCGCATCGACTTGCATTATGTCGTTAGCATGTTGGAATGCCATTGGTTAGCTCACTTTGTCTCCATCACCTACTCTCCTCACTGTGTTCAACGGTCGTTCTTTTCGACCACATGGCATCATCCCTTCTTTTCCTGTGCAGTAAGGAGGGAAGACCGTGTGCGTTGAAGTAGAGGTAGTCGATGCTCCCCTTGACTATAATCTCTTGTTAGGTCGGAGTTGGACATATTCTATGCAAGTTGTGGTTGCTACAGTTTTCTGAGTCTTATTGTTTCCACATGGAGGTCGGATAGTGACCATCGATCAATTGTCCTTCTCTAGACCTGACCCAGCTTTGGGGGCATCCACGGTTCCCATGATTGATAATCCTCAAGCCGGTTTCGTTAACGTAGGAGTTGGTTTGTGCCCATCCTTGATGGGTACCTTCGATTACCCACCTCCTCATGACGATGTCAAGTTTATATCTAATCACCACAAGGCAGAGATTTTTCACATTTCGTCGTTCCGCACGACTTACTTTGAGGATCTGTGGATTCTTCCTTCCCCATCAGCTATGATGGATTAGACAGGGCACTCTGGCATGTCCATGCCCTTGTCGGTCGCTGAAGTAATGTACTCTTTAGTCAAACAAGCTTCAGCTAACCCTGATCCAACTCCCTCACAAGAGTTGGATCCACCTCTAGAGCCTATCTAGGCTCAGGGTTCTCTCGCCAACATCGATTCGTTAGACTTAGTCTTGCCTTCTGACGAAGCAGTAATCGAAGCAATGACTAGTCTATACAAACCTTGGGAAGATCTTCATCATAGATCATATTTCCTCCCAAAGTTAATCTGAATCAAAGTAGGAGAATTCACCGTGACTATGACTGGAGATAGGTCTTGTCATACTAATCCCTTAGCTACACACAAGATCTATGCTGAGGGTAATATGGCAACCATTGCTGAAATGATACCTATCAATATCTCCAGAACCCCTGGCATCATAGACAATGTTTTCATCGGAGCATACAGCTCCCCCGAGGAGATGCCAGGCATCGACCCACAAAGAGTCTATCATGAGATAACTTTGTTGTTTTCCAAGCTCGCTTTGAGATCCGAAAGAAACATCCGGTGAGACTGCATTTATGCTTTTTGATCTTGTCCAGATTAACTGAGAAAAGTAACCTTTTTGGAGTCTTCTTTAAGCCCTTTTCAGACTCCTTAAAGATGAAAAGATTGTCGAGTGACCTTGTTTCTTCACACTCGTTAAATTGGTCCAGAAGAACGGTCCTTAAATGGGTCTCCTTTTAAGCCCTTTTCAGACCCTCTAAAAATGAAAAGATTTTCGAGCGATCTTGTGACCTTTCACGCTCGTTAAACTGAAATTTGAAGTCACGTCTGTCCGGCGGTAGTTTACCCCTTTTTCGGTCTGGACGGTCAACTGTACCAACAAAGGAATACTCTATGGAATTCCCATTCTTTAGAAGAGTATCCTCAGGTATAATTTTATTCCTTTTCGGGCCTGAGGGACTAAATTTACGAAAAAGAAACCCCCCCGGAGTCCATAGTTAATCTCTTTTCAGACTCCCTAAAATTGAAAAGATCGTCGAGTGACCTTATTCTTTCACACTCGTTAAAATGGTCCAGAAGAACATTCCTGACGGAGTCCATAGTTAAGCTTTTTTCAGACTCCTTAAAAGTGAAAAAATAGTTGCGTGATCTTGTCCTTTTCACACTCGTTAAAATGGTTTTGAATTGACATCTAGTCAGTGCTAGTTTATCCCTTTTTCGAACCAACTAGACTATTGACGAAAAAGGTACCCCAATGGAGTTTCCTTTTATTCTTTTTCAGACTCTCTAAATATGAAAAATCATCGAGCTTCCCTTCTCTGGGCTCGTTAAACTTACATCGAAGGACGTTACCATTGTGTGTTCTATCAACCGCATTTTCATACCTTACCCATCAGCCTTGTAATAGTTTGCTTCTGCGTCTTAACACCATTGGCCACTGGAGGATTTTTCCCGAGTATCATTTCCCAGAACATCAGTCTTGCCCTTGTGTCTAGAGCTTGTATGTTTGCGGTACTCGTTCCTCCGTTGTAATGTAACTTTCCTTTATTATTTTTCAAAAATTATCAAAAAGAACAAAAAAATCAAATATACCCCAAAAAGAGGATGGGAAAAGTATTTTCTTTATTGGTAGCATAATGAGTCGCCCTTGGATAAAGCACATATGTCCATTTGTTTATCAGACTATGGGATGTAGTACGACCTTAGGAAGCTTTGCTTGCTATATAGAGTTGTGTCCTCCACCGTTTGGTTACTCTTCCAAACATATGGAGAGTTTGTGTTGCCTCCTGCTTCGTAGACTTATGATTAACAGATATGTTGCTTGAGTCTTATCACTTGTCGTGCTATTGTCCAAGGGAATTTTGTCACTGATCCTGAACATCCAATCAAGTCTTTGTTTGAAATCACTAAAGCCTTCAGTCCGATCATCAAGAATGTCAAGTCCATAATCGACGAGTCGTCGAAGACCTCTGGGTAGTGCAGTCGTACACTCATATTACACTCCTACCCGAGTTTAGAAGATTTTGAAGTTGTTTCTTGAGCTCTGAAGTACATCCATCAGGTCGAATCATCTTCTGAGAGATGGATACTTTATATGTATATCTTTCTGATTTCGAGATGTAGCTCCGCTATGTATTATTCGCGGCTACTCTTCATAGTTATTTGACATGTATCTACATTGTATTTGATTGGTAGCCATGGTTCTATTTTATCCTGAGCATGGGTATGCCCACCTCAGTGAGACATTTGTTATTTTGCAGACGGCACCTCCTGATTCCTGATTCTTGGGCTCACTCGTTCAGCATATCAGTACAGATTGGTAAAAGATTGGTAATGTATTTCAGCCATCAGATGCTCTTCTGACCTCACACATTAGGGGGCATCTGTTATAACCCTAAATTGCACCACACATGCTTACCTGGCATCAGGCCAACTCAT
>SNQJ01S0004238.1:75314-91730 GCA_010110895.2 Picea sitchensis
AACATTACATAGTGGTTTTTGTAGTGGCCGCCTTTCAAGGATGGATACTACCCAAAATATGATGTTTGCAAGTTATTTTTGGCCTATTATGTTTAGAAATTTCATACAGGCAATTAAGAATTTCTTTAATTGTTATCTTTACACCTCTAAGGAATGAACCTCTCCAGCCCCATTACACTTTTTTATCACCGCCAATCCATTTTGAAAATGGGTCATTGGTTTCATGGAGTGTAACCCTCACTCTTCCAATGATCATAAATACATTATTGTAGCCATTGATTACTTTAAAAAATGTGTTGAATCCATGCCAACAATTGATAACAACATGGATACTATAGCTTGTTTCTTTTTCAACCATGTTATCACTTGGTTCAGTGTTTTGAAATAATTTTTTTCTGACCATGGATGGCACTGCAAAGATGAAACCCAGTGTGAGCTAGCTTCACTATTAGGTTTTGAGCACCAATAATCATCCTCATACTATCAAAAGGGGAATGGGAAAGTTGGGGCCGTCAATAATATCCATTAAAACTTGCTCCAATGGATGATGGATAAGCACAAACCAATTAGACCCACATGCTCTTCCCAACCTTATGAGACAATAGGAAATCTACCAAAACTACAACTAGATTCACACCCTTCTATCTTGTCTATGGAAAGGAGGTGGTCTTACCAATTGAGTGTGAAATCCCCTCCATTTGGCTATAAAACTCCTCCTTGATACCACTCTCTTAGAGAAGAGACTAGTAAATTTGGAGCATGCCAATGAAGACTGTCATATTATATTGAAACCCATTGAAGCAACCAAAAATCATTATAAATCTTGATATGACTACAAGTTCCATCCTTGTGTCTTTCATGAAGGTTATCTAGTCCTAGTGTATGACCAAGCCCATGATATCTTAGGTTGAGGAAAGTTTGAACCATTTTGGATGGGCCCTTATGTTGTCAAACATTGTTTAGGTAAGGGGGCATGTCTTCTAGAGGGACCTAAATGGGAGCTTCTCCCTAACCCTCACAGCATGCTCTACTTTAATAAATTTTACCCTTGATTATTTCCTTAGAGTGCCCTTGTATATTGTACATAGATTAAATAGTATTTTGCATCCCTTTTGTAATTTGTGCATATCATTTGTTGTATTCTTATCTCTTTTGGATGGACCCTTTGTCCTATGGCTACATTGGTTATGACGATGGTGCATGTCATTATTGGATCAATCTAAACTTAATATCTTGGGCCCTCTTTACCGTCGTGCATTCCCTTTTCCACTCGAATAGTGTTTGTGTTGGACCTGCCACTAATAATCAATCCAAATATGATGTCATGATTGGTTTTTTAATCAATGCCCTAAAACAATTCAGTCATCGCTTTCATATTTGTCTCAATTCCTAGCTTCTCATCATGCAGTTGAATAGCATATATCATGTTCATAACTCTAGCCTTTTTAGAAAATATCTATGAGTTAAACTTTTGGAATTCTCATTTGAATCAATTTCATTTATCCATGTTCCCAAAATACAAAGTAACTTTGTATATACCATTACAAATAATATTCTAGATTAGGATTTATCACATGCATGGCTAAGAAAATAACATTTTTCATTCGCTTCTAATCTAGTGTACATAAACATGTGTAAATACAGATTGACACTCCAAATTTGCATTCATATTTTCACATCAAAGATTTCATCCATAATGCATATGTATATATTTATCCATGATGTCTATAAAAGTCAAAACATCATAATAGTTTTGCATCAGTTTAGAGTCTACTACTCTAACTACCTATGGCATGCCCATAGCATGCTACACACATTAAAAGCTAGGGGCATAAATCCCACCAAAATACCCATTCCCTACATCCCCCTTAGATGGAGGATCACTAGGTAATGGAACCATGTCTGGAGAGACCTCTTATAACTTAACCCACCATCACTTCTCTCCGTAGAATTGGGCTCCAATCATGTGGTGCCCCTGTACATGTTGTTTCCTAAATATTTTCCAACTCATGTCACCCGCATTTTGATAATAAGGTCAATATTAGGAAAAACCTCTATCTGAGGTCCTCCAAGATTCAGTCACTATCCACTCTAATTCTTAGACTCGATGGCACAGGCTCAACCAACTCTAATCATTTCCTATGAGTGATTTGTCCCATTGGCCTCACCAACGCGATGATTAGTACCATATATTGAATATTTCTACTTTATTTAATTGAAAAATAGATTGGCAATGCTACACTTACCATCAGGTCCCCGTGCTCATATTGGTGGGAGGGGTAACTCTAAACCCCCCTAATAGTTCATTCCCTCGTAGTGATAGTCCTTGATATGTATTGGGAGATGATCCCAATCTAAAAAAAAAAAAATCTCAAAATACATTCCCTATACCATCACCTCATCCTCGTATCAATAATTATCCCCAATTCCATATCCTTGGATCTCAAGAACCCCATCATAGATATGGATGTGTGAACAAAGTGTCATAATCCTCTCAAAGAAGAAGGAACATATGACTATCCCAAAAGAATAATTACCTCATGATTCCCTCTAGTAGGAGGATAGTTGGTACTTCAACACCATCAACATCTTCTAGGCCCACACATATTAGATCCCATCTAGAACACTCTCCACCAAAATCATCATACCCCATGATATCATATCAGGTTCATGGGTCCCAAAAAAGTGCACCACTACCCCAACGATGCATTATCTCTCAATTATCCCTAGGTTCATGATCTGGATGGCCCCATCCTTAACCCTTGCAATGGCAATGCAATGGATCTATAAAAACCCATATAGCCTCCTCCATCAAGGTATCACTGGCTGAGTATCACCCACAATCCCCATTGGAGGGATCCCTATCAAGAAATATATAATCTATCCCTATACTATGAAATATCCCGCATATACACCCGAATACTATATTATGTGAGAGAGGATTCCCTCACCATCTCTCATCAATGAGTTCTTGATTAATTTCAATAACCCATGTCTAGCTATGGCCATTTGGACCACCTAGTCCACACTCACTACATTTCACATTTCTTCAAATTCCTATTCCCTCCATAGCACTTTCAAATCATCCATAGTTGCACAAAACTATATTTTATCACTAATTTGTACCATGTACATAAAATCTAATGTCCCTACCCTTCTTCCCCCTTGAAATTACACCTTCTTGGAAGTTTTGGGCCCAAAACACCATTCTTTTCCAATGCATAAAATACCCTATTTTTCAGTGATGGACCATGTAGAAACTAGGGGCAGTTCTTATGCTTGTAGCATATAAAGTAGGCCCATTTTGTTTATTGGCCCAAAAAACATTCCCAAGGTTCCCCCAGGTTGGACTAAGACCAAAACTAAAAAATAAATATATAGAGTTTGACAAAAAAGGTTAGGTCACCTACCTAAAAGTTACTAAATAGAATTTCCATTATTAGATTGTATGTGATGAGATCACCAAGATTTAGGGCCTCCTCCTCCTCTCCAACTTCATCATACACAAATGCACAAATGAATTGGAATTTAGGGATTTATCCCTTTTTATAGAATTCTTTGTCTTGTTTGGGTTCATATGAATTCCAATTGGTGTCTCATCTACGTCATTGGAATTGTATTTTTTTCCCTTCAAAAGGGTACTCTCTTAATTTCTTTCTTATATACTTCACCTAGAGGCATTTTTTCCAAGAAGCATTAAAGAAGCCAACTTTTTAAATTCGAATTTTTATGAATTTATTTTATTTACTTGAGAAACTTTATGCTTTGGTAGTTGTTGACTTGTGTGCAAGAATTCCCCATGGATTCCCTTATTTATCTATATATATTGGTCATTTTTAGGTATAAATGCCTCAACTAGCATTTAGCATAGATTAAATACCCTTAATTCATTGTATTTTCCTTTCATTCCCCTTGGAATTTCCTTTAGGATCACCTTTGATTGGGTAGATGGAATAGCCCATCCATCTTTTTCATTCACCATCCACCTGGAAATAGAACCATCCTTCCATGGGTGCCCTAGAATATTGACCCCTATTTCATTTTGGTACGCATGTTGTTTAATTCCTCTTAGGATTGGGAGTCTGGTTAGTCTACATCTCTAAGATGAATCCTCATGCATTTCTTCTCATCATGTTGACAACCTTATCCTCTAGACTCTCATATTTATGGTTGGTATTTTTTTAAATCTCACATATAACAATCCTTATGCTTCATCCATATTGTGATGATTCTTCATTTTTATGCCACCATTCACCTACGCCTGAGGAGATTGTCATTAATTCCCTTACCCCTGATCACTTCCATTTCCAATTTTCATCTTCAGCACTACCATCATATTGTTGTTTTCTAGGGCACCTATATCCTCATTACCCCTTATTATCCCCTATTGGTTTCCACCATGGGATTCCTTTTGTATATTGTGTATTTTGACACAATCGTTTTATTTGTTGTATCTTCTTGGCACCCATTTTGAAATACCAATAGGACCTTTTTCCACTTTGGTACTACAAATCCTTTCCATCCTCCTATCACCCATTTTGAAATACTAGGAAGACTTTACACTCTATACCCGTTTTACCTCCTAGCACCCATTTGGAAATACCAAGAGGGCCTTGTGATTTTTGACACTTGGTTTAGTCATGGAAATATCCATGTGTTTCCCTTGTTTAGAGCATCTACAATGAGTCACCTTTCTGTCACATAGAATTTTTTTAGTTTCTTTTGAGGCTTGCTACATTTTTCCCATGTGTCCATGAGTTTTACCCATCCAATGTTGTCAATTTTTTACCTCCAGTTGTCCCCATGGTTTGTTTATATGTCTTTGAAAAACATTTTTCCCAGTGATCGACCATTCCCCATGGAACAATTTCATATGTTTCCAGTCCACCTTACCTGTATGCTCTGACCAAGGGAAGTATTGAGTCTTCCTCTTGTTTCCTTCTCATCCCCATTTGATGTTAGTCCCTATCAATCACACTTTTCTTTCTACCTCATTCTAGTTTCAAGAATTCATCATTGCCTTAAATCAAGTAGGCCTTCCCCTATCAAATTCAACACCTATATTCTAGGGGAAAGGATAAGAGGACTATGTACCTTGGACTCATATTCCTCATTGTTGGGTGCCTCAAACAAAGAAAAGAGAAACCTTATTTCTCTTTGACTTGGTTGTTTCTCACATGCTCAGCTCAACTCATTATTACATGATTGAGAATTGTTCACTTGAAAGTTTAGTGATTTGGTCGATTGTACTAGTTTCCTAGACACATGTGAGTTGTATCGACCCTGTAACATACCCAGCCTCCAACTGAATAATATTATGTGTGGAATATACATTAAAATTAATATTTTATACTTAATTAAATTCATGTAGCTTACCAACTACATATTTAACCATTTGACTAATGTCATAGTTCTAAATGAATCTAACAACATATATTAAAACATGAATGAAATTGTTCAAGCAATCAATAAACAAATGAAACTCTTATAAACCATTTGCACAATGGAATAAACATAATAACACAATATAAAACTTATCTATTAGCAATTAACCAATTAGTTGTGTATGAAGGATGAACCTCCTAACCATAGGCATTGTTGTTAATTTTCTCTCAAAAACAATCCACCCCCGAGATGAATCTATGAGTCCACAAGGAGATCTGACCCTCTGACTATCCACTCTCCACACACAGTATCCAAAAATCTAGGTTCCACTTTGTTTCCCACAACCTGCACAACCCAAGGAATGGGATCTCCCTTCACTACATGAATTCCCTCAGGTCTTCCCAATTTCCTCCAGGTCTCTAGTGCACCCGGTTGACCAATAATCCTCTCACCTATTCCAGGAGTGCTCACAACATCCTTCACAAGGCTCTTAAGCCATCTCCTCAACAAAACAATGCTTTACATGTTTACTACCCAATTTATAGGCACGCAAGCCTCTTTCTCAGCATAAAACATAGCCAAACAATGGATTCCTTGAAGAATAACATGGTTGGTACTCTTCCCATCCTTCAACTTCTCTCTTGCTACCCAAAATTTGCAAGTAAAAATGACTTCCTATGCAAAAATGTGACTTTCTAAAATCTACCCCCTTGGCCATATGAAAGTCCCTCCCTTTTCTTGCTTACTTGACTTGACTTACACTATTCCCCAAGCTAATTGTACTCATGCCCATTCTCTCCAATAAATATGGGATGTGACTCCTCACACTCACCTTCTTACATGAGTTTAATGGTTGGCTTTAGGAACACTTAATAACAAATACAAGGTTTACACAATGATAATCATAATTCAGGAATGTGGGTTGGATTAATACCCATGAATAATACCCACTTGGACCCCTATATCTTGTAGAATCATAGGCCCCCATTATTCTTCATCCATGTCATATTGCAGCAAGAGACAATTACTTTTATTAATTATTTCAATGCACATAATATACCATTCGTCCTCCTAGAAACATTAAACAAATATGGGCTATTCGCCCCAACACATCGGCTCACCAGCCTAAATCACATTTACACAATTAAATTATAATTCACAAGGATTAAAACTAGGGATGTTACAGGCCCTCGGGAGGGGATTTCCCTTCAAATATCCCCTTGCATGTTTTGGCCTTAGTATTTTCTTCTAGAGATATAGCTCCACTTGTTGTACTTTAGTTTTTGGGCCTAGGGAGTCCCTTGTATTCTTGGGCCCCAACAAATTCCCCCTATCGATATCAACACCTTTATTCTATGGGTTATTCCTATGTACCCTGGTACCTATCCCCCTTCTTGATGGGATACCTTGGACCCAATTGAGAGAGTCCTCCTTTCTCTTAGGCTTGTTAGGATCGCACGTTCTCAACTCTAGCTCGTCATCACACTATTGAGAAAAAACCACAATAGATCCAAGAACAATATAGAATAAACCGACACTTTCTTACTATAGAAACCCTTATGGTAGGGAAACACCATACAATAGATCGTATTAAGGAATGGATCCACTCCTATTCACTTGCCTCTTAGAGGGGGAAACCTCCTAATGAGCTACCTCTCCAAATACAATACTTCACAACTTTCCCATTACATTTCTTGAACCCCTTTATATAGTGCTACCAACCACCTAAGAAAATTCTAGATGAGGAACCTTCTAGAAGAAAAACCTTCTAGTAAGTCCTCTTATATTTACTGCATTCACACTAGGCCTTATTTATTAAAAGTGGCATTAATACATAACAATACTTATCTACTATTATTCCTCTTAGGTACCTCCGAGACATAATGTGGGGTACCTATGGAGGTACCCAATAGGAATGTGGTTATGTATTATTATGAATGGAGGCCAATTCTAGTAAATAAGGCCCACGTAATAGTGCGAACACAATAAAGGTGGGAAGGTTTTTGTTAAGTACCAAAGATCTGAATACAAAAACACCACAATAGATCCAATAACAATATAAAAGAAACCCACACTTTATTATTATAGAAACCCTTAGGGTAGGGAAACACCGTACAATAGATCATATTAAGGAAGGGATACACTCATATTCACTTTCCTCTTTGAGGGGGAAATCTTCTAATGAGTTACCGCTCCAAATACAATACTTCACAATTTTCCCATTGCATTGCTTGAACCCCTTTATACAGTGCTACTAACCAACCAAGAACATTATAGAGGAGGAACCTTATATAAGTGGAACCTTCCAATAAGTCCTCTTACATGCAATACACCCAACCCCATAAGTACCTTTTTAATGGGCAGGGTATTAAAATTTTACTTTTTCTTATGCATATCAAGGCTTGTTCTTGAGGGCACCAATGTCTCCTTCTTGTCAAGTGTTTTACAATGATTGTAAGTATGCCCAAATTTGACCTCGGAGTCAAAATTTATGGCCTTCCAAATTTCCCATGCCTCCATTGGCCCAAGGCCACCTCATCGCCCCGTGGAATCCACATGGCCTCTTAATATTCATTCCAACCGATGTGGCATCCACCACCGAGTACATTAAGTTCATGTGCCCAATCCCTTGACCTATTTTCATCATCATCGGGGTTTTACTCCCCCAGAGCCTCAAACACTCCAACACTAAGAGTTTTGATGATGATCATGTATCGAGACTTCTCTTGATCCAACATTCTTCAAGATGAGCATCCTACGACTCTAACTGTGTTGAAAATATCGACTAGCAAGGAGGTTATTTCATGTCCTTACCAACTCTTATGTTGATCGTGTGGGACCTACCATAGATCGATGATTGTTTCCTCACCATGTTCTTATGCCAATCAATGAATGCCATTGTTTCACTGACACCTTTGTTGTCATCAAGATTCTTGGTAAGCACTCAACCATGCCGATCTTTCATATTTCACTGATGATACATCTAAAAATGACATTCCAGATCTCGTCATCGCCACATCTTCGAGGAGATCGATGGTTCTCAATAATCCCCTAGCATGTCCTTACCAACTCTTACATTGATCATGTGGGACCTACCATAGATCGACGATTGTCGCCTCACCACGTTCTTATGCCAATCAACGATTTTCATTGTTTCACCGACACCTTTGTTGTCATCGAAATTCTTGGTAAGCACTCAACCATGCCAATATTTCATATTTCACTGATGATATATATAAAAATGACGGTCTAGATCTCATCATCGACACATCTCTGACGAGATCAATGGTTCTCAAAAATCTCCTGGCCCATATCGTTATCAACCCTTCTCTCTAGACCCTTTTCAGCACTATGCCAACGTGTGGTTGAGATATCTTGAGAGGGGAAATCCAATGGTATAGATTTTGATCCCAAACCTTAAGGGCCTCTTGGCCCTTCGGTACCATTTTTGTTCCTTTGACCAATCAACAGGTGACACATGTCACTCCAGGAACCAGTTGGCTATTGCATTGGCATGCCATGTCACTCATAACGTCATCACCCATTCTATCTCCTATAAAGGGTTTGTTGAAAATATACGATGGATATTAACTGTGACCTCCCATCGATCAATGTATCTTGTCGCATCGACAATTCCTTCATCATTGTCGACATTTTTGGCTGACACGCAACCTTGCCAACCTTTCAAATTTTGATGAACAACCCATATCTTCTCGGATTTTCACATACATGTGCCAAATCCTCTTGACACATGACATCATCTATGCATGACATGTGGCACCATCACCACCTGACATGTGGCATTCATATTTCCCATAGAAGCTCACCTACATGTGCCATATCACTTTGTCACGTGGCACCTTCTATGCTCAACACGTGGCACCTTCTATGATCAACCCGTGGCACCTTCTATGCTCGATACGTGGCACCATCCATATCATCTTCTTAAGCACTTAACTAAATATCAACAACTTAAATTTCCCACTAAGTCCCTCTGATATTAGCAGATCAATGATCCATATCTCCTCTCGTAGCTCCTTTGATCTCAGCAGATCAACAATCATGATTTCATCTTAGATCTCCTTGGATATCGATAGGTCAACGATCTAGATCTCCTCTTGAAGTTTCTCCATCGGAGTGTATCTATGTAACTCACTCCAAATAGCACCCTACAATAAATGGCGAGGATCTCTTCACCAGAGATCCAACAACAAGGATTAAGACACTTATCCTCGGGTATGAAACTAACAAGGCTCATATTTGGCCTATGCCATGAGTTGTAAATTAACACATGTCCACCTATGTACACGTTGGTTACCACCTGATCTGACTCGTGGCCCTACCACCTAGCGTGACACGTGGAACTCATAATCTAATAGAAGGTCCTACCTAAAAACTTGATTCTTCTGGACATGTGGCACAATGCCCATGTGATGCGTGGACGAATATCCATACGCCACATAGACCTATTTCCATTTGACCCATCGTCATTGGGAATACAGTCCTCCTCAGCTCATAAGCTTATATCTCAAACTAACAACTAGGATCTAATATTCCTTGCATTGATATATGGTCCTGATCATCCCTCGAAGTCTATCCTTCGGAATACATCTCCTCTGGTTCTGCAACTGAATCCGAACAACGTCCTCCAAAGAATGTCTAGTATCATTTTATCTCACCAGATCAATGGTCAAGATCTGGTCTAGCCCAATTCTCGCCTTCAAATAAATCAACGGTTGGATATTTTCGTCGTGCCAAAGCAACAGCTAGGATACGTCCAAGGCACAACAAGGATTTATCACTCGCAAAAGAGACTATTGGGCCTTTACCACAAATCGACGAATCAAATCAAATCTACCCTTTCTTTGATCAAGGGTCCAGATCTCACCTCGGAGTCTCCCTGTCAAAGCTTTCCTCTGTGTTTTACCCTGGATGGAACCCTACGATGGATAGTTAGGATCTATTATCTCCCTAGGTAGAAGGTGAATATTTAATCATATCCCCTACACTGATGAAGGGTCCAGATCTAACTTCCATGTCAAATCAACAGTCACGATCCTCTAAGGAAAAACAAGGGTTTTTCTCAAGCTTAAAAGTGCGATCAAGGACTTAGCCAAATTTCACGAGGGTTTTTCTCTCCTAGGTCCAAGGTGCCTTTGTTTCATCTTATCCTGCAAGGTTCCTTTGTTGCAAGGATCCCAATGCTGCATTACACAGGTGCATACATTTTCATAAATATAAAAGGTCACCATAACATATACAATAAGCAGGGACACAAGTTCATTTCTTGACTTAAACATAACAAGGATCTGGGTTATTTTCATACTCAAACGACTATGTACCCTTCCATATTTACACATTACACAAGATTATCATAGGAAAATACTCGCAGCTATTTTACTAAAGACAAAGAATGTCTGAAATCAAGGACACAAGAATTTTCATGTGGTGATATATTCTATTCAAACACAAGTCCATCTCCAAAAATACACAATTAAGCTCACAAGTCAAGTATTCATATCCATAATCGCCATACCGACCATTCAACCATATATATTTTCCAAACAATACATAGAGATAACTAAGTCACTTATCTAAAATTTAGAAGATGTTGGCAACTACGGAAGGGTGTGTCTCTCTCCACCCAACCATAGGCAAGGCTGCACTAAGCATTTCTACAACCATCCACCCCCAAGCTAGGATACGATGCCACGAGAGGATAATTGTTTTGTCAACAAGTTTTCCAGGGAGCATATATTACTTCTGCACTTTTTTTTCCCTTTTCCTCACATCAGAGAGTTCTCCTTCTCTCTGCTCCAGTGCTCAGGCTTTCCCCAATTGTGTGTCTATATGTCTCTCTCTCTCCCCCCCCCGATTCCCTGTCCTCTATCCCTTATTTTCATGTATTCTTCCCCAAGACCTCATGGGTCGGGTCAAAAGCTTCCTAATGGGTACTCTGCCCATCCTTCATTGATTCTCAAAGGAGACTACCCAATGACCAACCTGATTGGTAATCAAATATCTGTGGATGAGGACAGTTTAGGGTATGCTTTGCTTTAAATTGACAGTGTACAGCCTGACAAGGTCATTTCAACTAGTAATAGCCTCCCTCTTGCATTGTTCCTCTCATGAAATCGTAACATGTGAAGGCCATCCATTCAAAAGTAGTTCAACATCTCCCTTTTTCATTCATAACTAAATATTTACATTACATAATTTATCAAAGGTCCAATATCTTTCAATGATCACATAATAGGCATGTCTATAGTTTTGGTCAAGATAATAATAATATTTACAGATTGGGGGAAACAAGGATCTTTCATTACATTTATTGCATTCACACTAAGCCTTATTTATTAAAGGTGGAATTTATACATAACAATACTTATATACTATTATTCCCCTTGGGTACCTTCCTCAGTACCCCATATGATCCCCCCTAGCTACACTACATTCCATACCCCTTATGAAAGTGTTGTCCTCAACGCTTGTTATGAGGGAGTACAACCATATACTAGGGTCCCATGGATAAGTGTGGACCATAATGCCGAAGTAGGCTAGATAACTAGGGTCCCATGTAGGAGTGTGAGCCATCATGTTGAAGTAGTCCAACCACCATGGTAAACATGGGTCCCATGTCCAAGTGATCATTTGAAATCCACGTTGAAGATGTCAAAACTCAATAGCCAACTGAAAATGATGCTCCCAAGAGAAAGAATGGTCATGTGGATCTAAATATGTAGAGCCATCCAAAAAATCATCCACAAGTACTAAAGAATAATAAAATTAAAGAAAAGTATGCATATAAGGCTCTTGTCTTCTCTCCAAGATGTGCTCTACAGAGGGTGGAGTAGATTCATCAAATAGAATACGAAAATGGTTTTCATCCCAAAAATTACAACTATCCATATACCAAGTATCACATTCGGCCTCCCAATAATACCAAAGAATATGTTTCTTGGTTATATTCTTTTGCGACACAATGGTCAATGATCTTCATGTTATAACTCTCCATACACCAATCATCACAATCAAACTCTAAATTATACCAGGCATATATTTGTTGATCATATTCTTTCTTGGTGTAAATGTTGATGATCTCTAGATTACACTTCTCCTGGATTTTGGCTATGTTCTCTTTATTCTTTCAACAATCATTTTGGATGTCTTTCCAGAAGGGTTCAAAATCTCAGTGCATATCTTGGAGAAATGTTTCTAGGCCCATGACAATTTAAGAATGGATATCCATTGGAAACACCACATATAATATACCAAAATAAATCTCTGAAAGTGTTATATCCAATGGAAATGATCTAGAAGCAATCTGAGCACCCTGTCAAAATTTATGACCTCTGCAGTCCGACCACCATCACAAAAAAAACAAAAAAAAACAAAAAAAACAAAAAAAAAAAACCCTAAAAATGGTTCATTTTAAATCAACAATATCTTCACTTCCGGAGATCCAATTCAGAAAATTGTTTTTTTTACTGGGATGTCATTTCAATAGGAACTCATATCAATAATTTTTTCAGGAAAAAATAGCACCCATTGCTACATAAATAGGAATTATTGCAGAGTCATCTGTGGAAAAACACTGAAAATTAGTAGATTTTAAAATGCTAATTACTTCACTCCCCATAATTCGTTTCTAATTTTTTTTTATTGGGATTTTTTCCAAGATGAACTCAGGTATATAACTATTTTTTGTAAATTCTATACAAAAAACTACAAGAATTGTGTAGAGTATTGCATCGCTCTTTTTATTTTTCAAAAAATCTACAAAATAGAAAACAAATTCCCCCTTTTTTATGGCCGAAGAAAGTGCTCTGATACCACTTGTTAAGTACCAAATATCTGTAAATACAATATCACACAATGAATCCAATAAAAAATATAGAAGAAACCCACACTTTATTATTATATAAACCCTTAGGGTAGGGAAACACCATACAATAGATCCTATTAAGGAAGGGATCCACTCTTGTTCACTTGCCTCTTCGAAGGGGAAACATTCTAATGATATACCGCTCTAAATACAATTCTTCAAAACTTTCCCATTAGATTGTTTGAACCCCTTTATATAGTGCTACCAACCACCTAAGAACATTCTATATGAGGAACCTTCTAGAAGCAAAACCTTCTAGTAAGTCCTCTTACATTTATTGCATTCACATTGGACCTTATTTATTAAAAGTTGTCTTTATACATAAAAATACTTATCTATTATTATTCCCCTTGAGTACCTCCCTAGGTACCCCATATTATTCCCACTAGCTACACTACAAATTCACCCTATCGACATCAAAACCTTTATTCGATGGGTTAGTCCTATGTACATTGGTACCTATCCCCCTTCTTAATGGGATACCTTGGACCCGGCTAAGATAGTCCTCCTTGCTCTTATACTTGGTATGATATCACGTGATCGACTCTATCTCATCATCACACTATTTATATTCATACATACATCCATGATCTAGCCTCAAATTCCTTTCCTTGGATTTGACTAGCTCAATTCCACCATTCTCATAGCCCTTAGTTTGAGCTTCTTTCCAACTAGCTCATTTCAGATCTTTGGATCCCCCTTTTTTGTTCAATGGGGATTCTTAGGTTATTTCCCTCCCCCTCTCTCATAAGAGGGGGCATCAATTCCCATGTACCTAGATCAATTGTAATCATGATGTTTCCACATTGGACATGGCCCTTTTGATGAAGGCATATGTATATGGGACTAGTTATATCATTGCATTGTACTCCAATGTCTTTTTTCCAGCCTCATGTTGTACTATAGTAAGACCTCATTTTGTCTCACTTGATTTGCTAAGCACACCATTTTATTAATTATTATTATATATCTAAATGTGTATGGGTATGCCTACCTCGTCCATATTGAGATCTTGTACACTCACCACCTTTTGACTCTGTTGTTGGTAGGTGGTACTCCTCGTCATCTTCCATGAGAGGTTATCCTTCCTAGGACACTCATCTCCCTCATTGGTCCTCTCAAAGCTTGGTACAAGAAAATTGTAATGTATATCATTCATATTATTTTCTCCTAACCTCACACTTTAGGGGGAAATCTATTATCACCAAAAAATGGTTCACTTGTGACAAATCCACAAGTTAACTGAAATACGCTACTAAACATCATGTTTACCACTCATTCCACCTCATTCCACTTCCACTAGATATTTGGAAACCTATTTGCAAAATTCATACCTAAAATCCTAATTTGGGCAGTGCACGTTTTTCCCATAATAAGTGCATTGGATAGCATGAAAAATACCCCCAAAACCTACATTTTCCCATAAATACCCTATTTTTTACTGTTTTCAACCATAATTTTCCAGAATAGTAAAATAACTATAAGTGGACATATAAAAACCATAATATTTATTATTATCCTTGTGATGAATAATTAATCATTTTTTATTATGACCATGTGAATGGGGTTTAACCACTATTTTGATTATAAAAATTGGGAGGTTTCTCCATTTATCATCCATCTATACACCATAAATACATGCTATCAAAATTTCCCTAGAACTCATGATAACTCCTTTCTCTTGATAGATCTTTTGCACATCTAAGCTACTTACATTCAAAGAAGGGATCAATGCATACTTGGGAAGCAAAGGACCCTCCCAAGGAGGAGACATTGGATCCATATTATTCAATAGTTTCTTTCAGAAAGGAATTGTACATAAATTTCTATTGGATATGGAATAAAATTAACATTCTTTAAACTGGTCTATTTCTTTTCGTAGTTATAGTTTCTTTGTTTTTTCTTATTTTATATGATATACTAGGGTTTAGTGTTATGTGAATCCATTTTTGAAGTATGGTTTTCATATGTCATATTTATATCTGTCTATGTCTAAGCCACAACCCTTAGATCTGGAAATTTACACACTCATGCTGCAGATTTTTCCCAACAAAGGGGGAAAAGGCAACAAAACTAGGGGCACCAATAACTTTGGACACCAATAACTCTGGATAAACAATGGCCACCCAAACCACCACACCTAGAGCCATACCCCCATGTGATTTATGTGACTTCACAAACCATGCAACTAATAATTGTCCAATTCTCCTAGAGCTAAAAGGACTTTTTAACACCAATGGCATAGACTTATGATTTGATTTGATCATCTATTAAGTGTGACAAGAAAGAACTATTGATACTGAGAGGGGGGTGAATCTCTTTCCTTCTCCATACTGTGGTTGGCATAGGGACATCTTCATTCATATATCTGCAATCTCGTGCTTTGTGACCAAGATAATTGCATTTGTGGCATACAATATTTTTGTCCATCAACGAGTAAAATGAATTATAACTTCTGTTGACAAATCCACGATTATTTCCATATCTTATGTTTACACCATTCATTTTTCTTGCTTATTTGTTCCTTTCATTGATTCTGCAATTAATTGCCTTATGTCCAAAAATTTTGCAAGTATAACAATGACCAAGAAAGGAATTTTGATACCTGGGAGTAAGTGACCTTCTTTGTGATGTAGTCCATCTGGGTTCATGAAATACTCTTCTATAGTTTCCTTCATACTAATTGAAGCTTCTTTGATTCCTGAAGGTAGGAGGTCTTCTTGGCTATTCATCTCTTTTGTAATCATTCATTCTTTCTGGTATCTTGGTCCACTTCTCATCAACTGTCTGTGTAGCTCTTTCTTCAACCTTCTTGTTGGTATTTTCATCTTCTTTGTATGAAGTTTCACCCATGCATCCAAGATGTGTTAATTCTTTTTCCACTTGAGAGTTTCTTAAGCTCTTCCTCAATGAGACAACTTCTTGTTTAAGTTTCTCACAATCTTCTTCTTTCTTTATCATTTGGACCTTCTTTACTTATGTTATTCTTCTTGCTTCTTCGAATAGAGTTTTCAAGGAAATGGTTTCTTCTCTTAGTTTCTGAAAGTCTTCTAATTGTTTCTTTAAGCTTACAACTGTCTTTTCATAACTACCCAATTCACTTCTTAGTTTTCTACGCGTGTCTTTGAGCTTGCTATTTTCAATCT
>SNQJ01S0004238.1:91740-108522 GCA_010110895.2 Picea sitchensis
CAAGAGAGAATTGAACTCTCCATCCTTGCCCCTTCCTTCCACCCAAGAATATATGAGAGATAATAAAACTTTACATTAAATCATCACCATCAACCAATCATCACATAGAACCTGATAATGCTTCCTGAGACTTCTTCAATTTCAGTAATTATTCAATTCTTGGAGTACTCTGATACTATAGATAATATTACTCAATGTATTCTCTGAAACTCCTCCAATTTTCACTCCTTGAATCCTCCCCAAAAAGAGGTTATAGAAAGAATGGTAGACTTTATTCAATTCTAGTCTATTCAGAAGAGTGAACTTGCACAGAATTCCCCGCGCTCAATAATTAACCTTTGATTATGAAACTTGCACACAAGAAACTACAGTATGTACTCTTTCCAATTAAATTTTTCCCACTTCATTTGGATCCTCGATGAAGAAGATATGACTGTTTTACCCGGAACACTTGTTTATTGACTAGCTTCAGGACTGGTCACAAACTCTATCTTCCACAGAGTGTATATCCATAGTTATAGTGAATCAAGAGTTGAAAGTTTTACCAGAGGTACCTTGATATGTCTTCTCAATACCATAGTGATTTCACCATCTGAATCATTCTAGAAAAAAAGTTATAGCAAAAATGGTAAGATCACCTGAAAATAACATACCTTAGAACACATCACCAAAAGACTTCATCCTCCCTTGAAATTTGGCCTTCTTTACTTCTTATTTCCTTTGAAATTCGACTTATATCAGATGAATGTATAATGATGTTTATTTATACCATTTTTGTCACTTCCTTTTAACATTAGGGCCGACCTGACACTTTCTTATTTTGTAATTCTTTTCTTTAATTATCTTCAGGGCCTACATGTACTTCCTTCTTCAATTAACTTTGTCATCTTCAAAAATTCATTTCTCTTCAACCATGAGGATCCACGTGATGTGCCACATACCACCGGAAGCAACATGATGTATGTCTCAATTTCAATATGATGTGGTAATGTTAATATGATTTATATTTTCTTTGGACAATGCTATTTTCCATGTGTATTTGGATGTGTGCAAAGATGGGGATGGATATTTCCAAAAAATATTACACATGGGTAAGTGTTGTATGAAGGGTGTGTGGCATATGTACTATTAGGATAAGAGGGGTAACATCCATATTCCCACCTATTAGCAACACCCTCCTAATAGGATTTAGAATTTATGTTCTCACCCAAGACGTTACATGTTGTCGTGAGGACAAGCCATGGATTTGGTCATTCACAAGGTATAGTTGAGGGGTGCGTAATAAGGATGCAAAGTCCTTATTCCAAAATAATCATTAGTTTCTCACCAAGAGTAAACATGATAAAGTTAAAAATGTCCCACCCATGTTACATCAACTCCCCCATGATGAAAATATGTGCACTTGAAGGGTTGGAGTGATCACGACCTCACCCTTGGTACTGGTTGTATTGGTATTGGTATTAGTATTAGTATTGGTACAATTAAAAATGATTGGAGTGATCATGCTCTCACCTTTGATATCGATGTTGATTGATATTCGATGTTTTGAGATAAAGTATTCTTTATATGCAGAACATTTAAAGATATTTTAAATGTTAGAAGTGCACTCATGAAATTATTCTCCATATAGAGATAGTTTCACTTATGAAATTATTATCCATATATAGGTAGTTTCACTCATTTAAAGGGGACATCTATGGATAAAACGAACTTAATTTCATTGTGAAAATATAAATGAAAATTAAGACCTAAAGATATACATTAATAGAAATCATTAATCTCTTATTTTAGGGGTTTTATTTAATTAAAAGGTGAATTATCATGTGCACACACCTAAGAGAGTTGGAAAGGATAGGAGGGGACATGAATGAGCAAAATTAAGAAAAGTAGTTGGAAATTGGGTGAATAATATGCATTTAAGGTAATTAAAAATTAGAATTTATGCATGGAAGAGAGGCGTGGTTGGGTGAATAATGGGAATATTAGTAAAATAAAAATTATGAATTTTGCATGAGAATGCATGTGGCATCTTACACAAGTAATATAAAAGAATAATAAGGGAATAAGGTTGGCCATGAGCGACACCTTATGCACCCTATTGTTGGATGGATGTGATAATAGTAAATATTTTCATTAGTGAAATTGGTAGAGAGTTTGGACTAATTTTGATAAAGTTCCAATCATGTTTGGTTCTATTTTGTGGTGGGAATTTCACATGGCCCTAATGAAGAGACACACAATATATTAGTGAATAGGGTTGATCCCTTTCATTATTTCTATTTTTTACACACTTTCATATATCCTTTGTAGCTTAGGGTTCTAGGGGAAGAAGAGTAACCTATCAATATGTAAAGTATCAATTGGTTATCTTGAATGGATTGGAATATATGGAGCGAATTCTTGATGCAATATTGGAGCTAAAGGCTTAGTAAGGAGAACCGAGGATACCTATAGCCATCTGATAAAAAGATATGACAATTTAGAATTTCAGAAAGGCTCTCATACATTCTTATTGTTTAGAAAATGTCCCTTTGGGGTTTGGATTTCATAGAATTTGTAATGATACAAAATGGATCATCATATAATTTTTCATCTATCTTAGTACTTTTTGGGTGGAAAAATGGGAGGAATTGACTTGCAAGGCCCATTTGAGTGGCAAGTCCTAGTTTGGAAATGTGGGGTTTGAAACCTTCTAGATCCATTTTTAGGCATCAAAAGGAAATTTTGGGGGTCAAAACATTATAATCATAGCTCATATACCCTTGAAGTTGTTCTACACCAATACCTTTACAACGATGTGAAAATTACCTCAATCAGAGATCGTATGTGGAAGTTATGCCTCCCACAAGTTGACCTACCTTATTGACCACCATGGTATGAGTGTAATTTCAAGAAGATTCTAGAAAGTCCAAAACCTTATCACTAATTGAGGATTGAGGATGCAAAAACCCTAATCCTAGATGGTTATTGGGTTATGTTAAATATCAATCCACTAGGAGGAGAAGTGGTTGCATTCTTTAGAATTGTGCTTGTTCCAATGTTGAGCAAAGCATCTAGGAGTGGATTTGAGAGAATAACATAGGAGGAATAAGATTTTGTAGCAGCCATCCAAGATATAGTGTCAAAGAAAACTTTGTTGTGAGTTCCTCTTTATTTCTATTTTCATTTCAAAATTGAAGAAAGATAACAGAGCATAGACCTCACCTTCTAGTTGGATTCTCTCTCACATTGGGTTTCCCAAGATACATCTTGTTTTCAATGGTGTGGACGGTGTGTTTATTTTCTTGTTATTTCATTTTGATTTTAATTAGTTCATAAATTCAATTACTAAGGTAGTAATAATTAATCTGGGATCTAAGAAAAATAATTTACATAATCTAAGATTTCAGAATATTACAAGATCTGTTGTGAAGAACTATTCCAGAGGAATATCCACAACAATTTATAGATTACTTAAATTAATTTTCCTAGCATGAAAAGGTTAGAACCAATGTTTAGATCCATCAGTCTAGTATTCTAGTCAACCTAAATCTCTATAAAAACCATGTTCCTTTCAAGTACTTGCAAAACTTTCTTCGGAAAATACTTATTTTCATACGGGTTACAAAGATATGTGCATTGTGCAAAAGGAAAACACATGCATTACACATAGGGTGCTTTAAGGTAGCCTACATGCATGTCCTATAGAGGCTTATTCATTCCTCTTTGTGCAAAGCATGGGTTTTAAAGGGAATTTGAAGTGGCTTTTTCTAGGTTTTCTCTCTATTATAAGAGGGATTAAGTAGATGTGATTTTGAAGTGACATAACCTCATAGAAAGAGTCATTAAGAGTTTGATTCAATTTTGGGAGGCAATGTCATTTTGAATCTTGTTACCCTCCCTTAACTGAAAGAACTCTCAATTTATACATGGATAAATTGGTATATATAAACGATGTATTTATAGTGAAAACATTGAAGATATGCCTCCCAAATATTCAGAGTATGTTTGCATGTTTGTATGTGAAAGGCAACTAAGTGGTATTGAAATTGTGGATTATTTGTTGTAAATAAATTGTAGCTATCAAAATATTGATTAAAACGTATAGTGGAGATGTCATGTTGATTAGAGGATACATATTGCATTGTATGATAGCCCATTTGTTATGTGCACATATTGACAACATAGATGCTAAGAATAGTTTTATATACATGAGATTTGTGCATGAAAAAGAGGTGAGCAAGTAGAGGCTTACATTTTGAATGCATGCTTGAATAAAGCGACTGGATTTACAACAATTGATTCATACCTACACTTGTATATCTAGCAAGTTAAACAAATCTAATTAGTGACTTTGATTTGACTCTATAAGGAAATAAGGACCATTTGTAAATATTCCACATAAAGAGTAGAATGCTATTCTCTTAGGTTTATAATTATTTTGTTCTTAAAAAAAGAATTATTCCTTCTTTTTTTTCCATGGAAAAAAATTCGCTCAATTATATTAAAAACCATATAATTTTTTTACAACATCAAAACTTCTCCAAGAAAGTAATATCCCCAAAATGATACAAATTCAGAACTTCTCAAAGAATTACTTTCCCCAACTGATCAAAAGAGATAGTCACAACAAGACTAATCTGGAGCCCCAAATAAAAAAACTTCCAGTCCTTCTCATAAGTGTATTTCGAATCTCCAAAGAAGGAGAAAATAGAAAAAAACTACTTCATGAAGTTTGGGCTAGACTCTAAGAAACCAAAATACAAAAACAGGAGAAAAAAATACAGTCCTCTCAAAGAGACTATGATGACTAGAAGCTTGTCCTTCCAGATTAATGGATTCTAAAAAGTCTTTCTGGACTCGTTGCTTTGTTTGACCACTTATGTAGATGAAGATTGCCTTCATTAACCTCCAAAGCTTGCTTTGATAAAGAGTCAGACTCCATGTTGAAATTTCTATAGATGTGTTGAAAATCTAATTTGTGAAATCTTCCCAACAGCTTTATAATTCTAGCTTTCTAACCCTCCAGAGTACCCACCTGTAAATTGCCTTCTTTGTTCAGCCAGTCAATGACCACTTTTGAATCACCTAATAAGTGAAGATCAAAAAGTTTTAAAAACTCGGCAATCCAAAGAGATGCCCAGGCCCCCATTAGCTCTGCTTTTGTATTGGTACCTTCACCACGGTTTAGTTTCCATTTGTAGACAGTCGCCTTTTGAACTTTAATAATTCCCCCTGCTCCAAACATACTTCCATCTGACTTTGTTTCCCCGTCAAACCAAGCTAGTGTCATATTCAGATCAACAAAAATCTTAATATCCTTTGGAATCTTATCTTTTGGATTAGTGGTCTTGCAGAGGGGATGAGCAAGGATCATGCAGAGGGGATGAGCAAGGATCTTTTAAAGCACTATCTTCACTGACGGTTTGATATCCTCAAACAGATTTTTATTCCTCTCTTTCCAAATATACCACATAGCATAGGCTGCTAAATAAGAAGGAACTGATTTGCCTTTTTTCCAGTTCTTCATACATTCCACAAGAGTAACCCCCATTGATGCAGGAGCATCTCTCCACGTCAGTTAGCTAGCCATCCAGCCACGTCAAGCGCATGCATTCAAGATGAAGAGAGGCGCAGCCCTCATCTTTTAATTTGTAATTGGATGTAATTTAATGTTTAAGATGGTGAGTTGTGAAGCCTTGCCTTTGCGCAGGTTGTAGATAGGATCGGCCTTAAATGTTTGTAAGGCTGAGATCTAGATCCGGATAGCGGACTAGACAACCCATTCAATGCAATTGAATAGGGTAGGTAGGTTGGAGGGAAGAGCTCGAAGAGCCCCCTCAGGTAAAAGAGATTTTGTATCTCATTTTGGAGTAGTTGAGTTGTAGTTGAAGAGGATCTGTGTGTAGAGAGCAGAAGAGAAGAGTCGAGACCTTGTTGCAGGCCGTGCTCAGGAACACTTTGTAAAAACAGGCATTTTCCATTTAATATAAACAAAAGAAGTTTTTCCTGCATGTATTTCTGTGTTATGTGGATGTCTGTGAGCATTCTTATATGTTGTAGATGTATGTTAGGCATTTGCAGGAGTTCTTGATTTCAGGCTTGATAAGTCTTTGAGGCTTCACACCAGGAGGGTGTGACAGAACACTGCGGGTTCTGATAGTCGTGCACAGAGGTTGCATTTCTGAACTCTGCAGAGTCAGAAAAAGACGTGCTGCGGCACAGGAGCTGGAATCATCAACTCGAAAGGAAAGACCTCAAGGTTGTTGAACACCTTGGAGGCAAGGTTGTGGGAAGACACAGTTGCAGACATAAGGTCTGAGGAGTTCTATGAAGCTCTACCAAAGTGAGCATCGAGCCAGTGCAAGGAGTGCACAAAGATAGAACTATGTTGTGAGTTCAGGAAGAATCAGAATCACTGAGTATTCTGAGAGCTCTGCCAGGTGGGCATTGAGCAGGTGTAAGGGGTGCACAGGAGAAGAGGACAGAACTGTTGAATGTTTTGTGATGAGATACTCTGCCAGGAGGGCATAGAGACATTGTGCAGACAGACACAGAGAAGAGAAGAGAAATCTTTGAGTTCTATATTTAGAGGAAGAATCCACTGAGGGATCTTCACAGGGTTGTTGAACACCCTGCAGACTCAGCAAGAGGTTGCTTGAGCAGAGGGATAGCCAGGAGGGCATCCAAACATTCTCCATCTGAGGGAGAAGAAAGAAGGATAAAATCCCTTAGGGTCTGAGCGTGTGAGAAGCTCAGAAGAGACAACACTGTGTGGGCGTGAAGACTCTGCAGAGGTGCAAAAGTCAAAGAATCCTTTGAGGATTCAAAAGTGAAATATCAGGAGGAACATCGCTATCGAAAAGTGTAGGTGAGAACTCAGAGTGAGGATTTCCTAGAGGAGAAAGGGATCAAAGGTTGAGGCCTTTGAGTTTGGCGAATTCTCCCAAGGTTAGAAAGAAAGCGCAGCAGCTCAGGAGGGAGCAGCATCAGTCGTTGCATTAGCTAAAAAGATCTGGACCGTTGGAAGGTTTTCACGTCCAGGAAGGAAGTTCAAGAGAACCGCACATAAGGGGAGATTGTGGACCGTTGGATGTTCACATAGAAATCCCGCCAGCCGTCATATCTAATAGGAGATGCATGGAGTTTAAGCTTCGTGAACAGGAGGTTGAAAATCCCGACGAGAGGCGTGGCCATCGAGATATCGGCATTCGGGATATCGGATTTCTCGAGGTCGAAAGATCAAGGCTTTACAAGTCTTGAAACAACGAAAGAATCACAGTCGTTGATTTGAGGAAGGTCGCATGTCACGCGATCATTCATTCGGAGATCCGGGCACTGGTATTCGTGGAGGCGAGAGTCCCGAAACATGCATCGGGATATTGGGGCTTCAACGATCGGCATATCGGGATTCTCGAGGACAAGAGATCGGGAATTTCTATAGGAAATGTCCCAAGGAAGATCTGAGCCGTCCATTAGTTGGGGATATGTGGCAGAGATCCAGATGATCTAGAGAAATCCTGATAGAAAAGTCAAACCGAAGCATCGGAGTTCGGCATTTCGCGAGTCCTGAGGACAAGACTTATGGGGCATTTGAAGTCGTGAAATCGCGAGAGGCGATCAGGACCGTCCATATTGAGGGGACACGTGGCAGTGATCGAGACCTCCAGGAAAAAGTCCCGATAGGAGAGCCACATCGGGAAATCACACATTGGGATATCAAGAATCCCATGGACATGAAGTCCTTGCAATTCGGAATCGCGAAGTCCGAAACCCCGAAAAGAATGAGGAAGCTCCATCGTGGGGTCAGCTGTCAGCATAGCAGAGAATCGACTTTCGAGAGATCGGGGAAGTCAAGGGCAAAAGTACTTCAGCATTTGAAGTCGCGAAACCCCGATAGGAGGATATAAGACTGCGGTCTTATGAGATAGCGGTCACATGGACCAGGGCATAGACAGGAAGGGCTAAGGCCGGAAGAGAGTGCATTGGCATATCGGTGATCGAGAGATCGTGGGAACAGGAACTCTTGACATCGGGAAAGAAGAAACCCCAAAACCCAAAATTAAGATCGGGAAAAGGTCACAGGCGCGTGCAAAGGCCGTGACAGGGAAAAGAGAAGGACCTGTGGATCGGGTTTTCAACCGAGATTCCAGCAGGGAATCGAGTGAGCTAATTCGGATCAAAGGGAAATTGAACGATCCTATGAGAAGGAGAGCATGACGAGGTGGTGGTCGTGACTTTCTCGCTGCATCAAGTAGTATCAGAGAAAGCACTTCACTTGTATATTTCAGGTGAAGCGAGAAGATAAAGGAAGACAGAGCGCTGGAGACTCTGTGGTGGTTGTTTGCAAGTAGGCGACAATCAAGAAGACAGTCAAGAGGACTATAGGATGAAGCTGGAAACACTCTTAGTGTGGAGTGACAGCAGCAGGTGTGCTAGGAAAGCAGACAGAGACAACAACATGGCTACTGAAGGCCATAAGTATGCTAGAAAGAAAAACTCAGAGCTATGGAGCCAAGAAGATATAGATGAAGAGCTCACTGATATAAAGAGAGAGATAGAAAAGCTTGCATTGCGGATGTAGCAGAAAACAAAGCCGAGATGGGTATATGAATGGCCCATGAGGAAAGAAAAAGGAAAATGGCCAGTCAGGGAGTTGATGGTCAAAAGACAGCGTAGGTTGTTAAGAGGATGGATGAGGTATGCGGAAAATCTCAATGGACCAGAAGAGGAAATGGTTCAGGTGTGCGAACCCGAGACTGGGTACATTCTTGGCGAGGAGAATGAATTGGGATCGACTGAAGATCTCAAGCACTGCCAGGAGGGAAGAGAGGAAATTCCCAATTGCCAGGTGGGCAAAGGGTTGAGTTCGTTGCGAGATCTCACGGACTGTCAAGAGGACAACCAAAGAATTTCACATTGCCAACTGGGCAATGAAATGAGGTCGCTGCGGGATCTCGAAGACTGCCAGGAGGGCAGCAAAAGCATCTTGGATTGCCAGGTGGGCAGAGATGAACATTCGAGACTATCTGAAAGTCTCATGGACTCGGAGGAGAGTTTAATTCAGCAAAGAGTGTTGATGAAGATGGGATCAGTTGATCTCATCATCTGCCAGGAGAGCAGTGAACAGATCCCATATTTCCATGTGGGCAGGGATGAGCCGATGAGTTGGAATCAGCCTGAGGAGCTGACAGAGCAGATGAGCTCAAAGGTGAGTTTGGATCAGCATGTGCAGCTGACAGAAGAGGAGGATCCGAAGGACCTTCTAATGATTGGGGAAATACAGATAACCTTACCACTTAGCCCAGAGGAGGCAGAAGTCTGTATTGCAGATGCAGCAACAGCAGCAGGACAGCTAGCTGAGACTGTCAGGAAAGAAAAATTGGAGCAGACTTTGGAAGTTGCCCAAGAAGAAGAAGAAAATGAGCATTCTGAGGAGTGTCTCAACATATTCAGCCAGGAAGTTGAGGAAGTTGTAGCACTGGAGCTGACAGCAAAAGAAGCAGAAGAGGATAATGAGCATTCTGAGGAATGGATCAATATTTTCAGCCAGGAAGCTGAAAAGACTGCAACAGAGGAGTTTGCAGAAGAGGAAGAAGAAGAAGCAGACAGCATTTACTTTGCTGATCTGTGGGAACAAATTGAAGCCCTAGAAGAGAGGGTTAAATTGCATAGCGTGCACATCCAACAGGTGAATTTGGAAGTTGATGAAGAAGAAAGCATGGGAGATCATGATGATCTACCCAATTGCAGAAAATTTTTGCAGATGAGGAGAATGCGTGGACAGAGCTAGCCACTGGAGCAGCTGGATGCAGTGATCAAGGAGATCAGAAAGCTAATGTTGAGGTCAGCAGAGACTGCCAGTGAGGAGAGGCTGAGCAGAAGGGAAGAAGCAACAACAGCAGCAGCACAAAAGCAGCAGCAACAGCAAGATGGAGCAGATGAACAGCTCCAGAGGATGATTTGGGATCCAGGAGGATTTCCACAGCTGATATGGGAAGCTCATGAGCAGGGGCTCATGAATTTTGCAGCTGAGGAGTATGATGCAGGAGCATCTCTCCACGTTAGTCATCCAGCCAGCCAGCCACGTCAAGTGCGTGCATTCAAGATGAAGAGAGGCGCAACCCTCATCTTTTAATTTGTAATTGGATGTAATTTAATGTTTAAGATGGTGAGTTGTGAAGCCGTGCCTTTGCACAGGCTATAGATAGGATCAACCTTAAATGTTTGTAAGGCTGAGATCTAGATCCGGATAGCGGACTAGACAGCCTACTCAATGCAATTGAATAGGGTAGGTAGGTTGGAGGGAAGAGCTCGAAGATCCCCCTCAGGTAAAAGAGATTTCATATCTCATTTTGGAGTAGTTGAGTTGTAGTTGAAGAGGATCTACGTGTAGAGAGCAGAAGAGAAGAGCCGAGACCTTATTGCAGGCCGTGCTCAGGAACACTTTGTAAAAACATGCATTTTCCATTTAATATAAACAGAAGCAGTTTTTCCTGCATGTATTTCTGTGTTATGTGGATTTCTGTGAGCGTTCTTATATGTTGTAGATGTATGTTAGGCATTTGCAGGAGTTTTTGATTTCAAGCTTGAGAAGTCTTTGAGGCTTCACACCAGGAGGGTGTGATAGAACACTGCGGGTTCTGATAGTCGTGCACAGAGGTTGCATTTCTAAACTCTGTGGAGTCATACAAAGACGTGCTGCAGCACAGGAGCTGGAATCATCAACTCAGAAGGAAAGACCTCAAGGTTGCTGAACACCTTGGAAGCAAGGATGTGGGAAGACACAGTTGCAGATAGAAGCTCTGAGGAGTTATGTGAAGCTCTACCAAAGTGGGCATCGAGCCAATGCAAGGAGTGCACAAAGATAGAACTCTGTTGTGAGTTCAGGAAGAATCAAAATCACTGAGTATTCCGAGAGATCTTCCAGGTGGGCATTGAGCAAGTGCAAGGGGTGCACAGGAGAAGAGGACAGAACTGATGAACGTTCTGGGAGGAAATACTCTGCCAAGAGGGCATAGAGACATTGTGCAGACAGACACAGAGAAGAGAAGAGAACTCTTTGAGTTTTGTATTTAGAGGAAGAATCCACTGAGGGATCTTCACAGGGTTGTTGAACACCCTACAAACTCAACAAGAGGTTGCTTGAGCAGAGGGATAGCCAGGAAGGCATCCAAACATTCTCCATCTGAGGGAGAAGAAAGAAGGATAAAATCCCTTAGGTTCTAAGCGTGTGAGAAGCTCAGGAGAGACAACACTGTGTGGGCGTGAAGACTCTGCAGAGGTGCAGAAGTCAAAGAATCCTTTGAGGATTCGGAAGTGAAATCTCAGGAGGAACAACACTATCGAAAAGCGTAGGTGAGAACTCAGAGTGAGGAGTTCGTAGAGGAGAAAGGGAGAAAAGGTTGAGGCCTTTGAGTTTGGCGAATTCTCCCAAGGTTAGGAAGAAAGCGCAGCAGCTCAGGAGGGAGCAGCATCAGCCATTGCATCAGCTGAAAAGATCTGGACCATTGGAAGGTTTTCATGTCCACGAAAGAAGTTCAGGAGAAGCGCACAGAAGGGGAGATTATGGACCGTCGGATGTTCACATAGAAATCCCGCCAGCCGTCATATCTGATAGGAGATGCACGGAGTTTAAGCTTCGTGAACAGGAGGTTGAAAATCCCGACGAGAGGCGTGGCCATCGGGATATCAGCGTTCGGGATATCGGAGTTCTCGAGGTTGAAAGATCAAGGCTTTACAAATCTCGAAACAGTGAAAGAATCGCAGCCGTTGATTTGAGGAAGGCCGCATGTCACGCGATCATTCATTCGGAGATCCGGGCACTGGTATTCGTGGAGGCGAGAGTCCCGAAATAGGTGTCGGGATATCGGGGCTTCAACGATCGGCATATCAGGAGTCTCGAGGACAAGAGATCGAGAATTTCTATAGGAAAAGTCCTGGGGAAGATATGAGTCATCCATCAGTTGGGGACATGTGGCGGAGATCTAGATGATCGGGAGAAATCCCGATAGAAAAGTAAAACCGGAGCATCGGAGTTCGGCATTTCGCGAGTCCTGAGGACAAGACTTCCAGGGAATTTGAAGTCACGAAATCGCGAGAGGCGATCAGGACCATCCATCTTGAAGGGATGCGTGGTAGTGATCGAGACCTCGAGGAAAAAGTCCCGATAGGAGAGCCACATCGGGAAATCGCGCATCGGGATATCGGGAATCCCGTGGAGACGAAGGCCTTTCAATTCAGAATCGTGAAGTTTGAAACCCCGATAAGAAGGAGGAAGCTCCATCGTGGGGCCAGCTATCAACATAGTGGAGAATCGACTTTCGAGAGATCGGGGAAGTCAAGGGAAAAAGCACTTCGGCATTTGAAGTCATGAAACCTCGATAGGAGGATATAAGGCTGCAGTCTTATGAGATAGTGGTCACATGGACCAGGGCATAGCCAGGAAGGGCTAAGGCCGGAAGAGAGTGCATTGGCATATCGGTGATCGAGAGATCGTGGGAACAGGAACTCTTGACATCGGGAAAGAAGAAACCCCGAAACTCGAAATTAAGATCGGGAAAAGGTCATAGGCGCGTGTAGAGGCCGTGACAGGGAAAAGAGAAGGACCTGTGGATCGGGTTTTCAACTGCGATTTTAGCAGGGAATCGAGTGAGCTAATTCGGCTCAAAGGGAAATTGAACGATCCTATGAGCAGGAGAGCGCGATGAGGTGGTGGTCGTGACTTTCTCGCTGCATCACCCATCCAGCTCCTTTTTAATTTTAGATCCTATGTAAGAGAATTCCAGACATCCTTAGCAAACAAACATTTAATAAAAATGTGATTTATATATTCATTATCCTCTTTACACAACGAGAAATATCCAGGTCCTTTCCAACCTCATTTCTGAAGAATGTCCTAGGTAAGGATTTTATCTTCCATAGCCAACCAATCAAAAACTTTGACCTTTAGCTGAATTTTCCACTTTCATAACTTTTGTTTCCAGAAATCCACTTTCATTATTCCTTTCACTGAGATGATACTAGAGTATATATTCTTTGTCGTGGGAAAACCAGAATTGTCACCTCCTAACCACAAGAGTGAATCCTTTTTTTCATGGATTAATACACCCGAGGCTGAGAGAGCACTTCTATACTCATTCCATTCTTGTGCTAAGTCTCTCGTTAAGTTCAGTTCACTATTGTTGAGCCAAGAAGAAAGTAAATCGTGATCATTGGACAACTTATATACATGTGCAAGAGTGGAAATATTATGATCCTTTAGTTTCGCCAACAGATTGCTCGAAAGGAAAGAACAATCCCCCAAGCCCAATATTCTTTCCTTGCTCAAATGTATAGAATGCCCATCTCCAGGAAGCCAACTCAGACCATGCAGAATCAAGAATAAAACTTTTATAAGTCCTAACCAAATTTGAGACGAACCAATATTTTTAGAAGTGTTACTTCTGAGCCAATTAACGATAGAAGTCTGAGCAAGATATTTGTCCAAGATAACTCGGTGCCAGATGCCTTCCCCCATAAGAACTCTCCAACAAGTACTAGCTGCTAGGGACTTACTGAAATAAAAAATGTTACGAATTCGCCATCCCCCAAAGGAAATCGGGAGAGATAATCTTTCCCAGTTACAGAGATGCATTGCATGGGGGACACCATTTCTTTTCCAAAGGAAGTTAAACATACGGATTCTAAGGATTTTCAGGACTGATCCTGGAACAACAGCTAGTGACATCCAATAAATGGGTTGGATGGAAAGCACATCTTTCAAGAGTGTAAGGTGCCCACCTAAAGAGAGCCACCTATAACACTAATTATTTATCTTCAATTCCACTTTTTTAATCAACCATAACCAATCCTCCAAGCATGAAGCTCTAGATTTCAGATAAAAAACAAGATATTTAAAACCATGTTCTAACTCAAGAAAATCATAAGGAAAGAGAGCTTTGAAAAGTAGCAGTTCTTGGTCTGTCAGCCCCAATTGATGGAACGTAGATTTTGTTATATTAATCAAGAGACCTGAAGTCAAACTAAAAAGTTTGAGAACTTTATCTATTTCCCACCATTCTTGAATTGTAGCACTTGTCATTATAATAACATCATCCACAAAGAGAATGTGAAGAATTTTAATGGACTTTGATACTTGAATACCTGCCAATTTTCCTTCTCTTTGTTTATCTTTGAGTAATAAACTCAGACTTTCCATCACCAGGATAAACAAGAGCAGCGAAAGGGGACATCCTTGCCTCATGCCCCGAGAACTTTTGAAGAAGTATGTTGCTTCACCATTAATCAAGACATAATAAGAAGAAGAAACCACATAGCTCATTATCCAGTTCGCCATTTTAACATCCAGTCCAATTTGTAAGAGGAGAATGTGTAAGAGATCCCAGTTTACACAATCATAAGCTTTCTGAAGATCCATCTTTAAGAGAAAAGACTTGGACTTTTTCTGGTTAATACTATGGATACATTCGTGAACTGTACCAATCGCATCTTGTATTTGTCTTCCCTGCAGAAACCCCAACTGTTCTTTCAAAAGAAATATGGAAAGAAAAGGTTTAAAACGAATCGCTATAATCTTTGAAATAATCGTATAACTAATATTACACAAGGAGATCGGCCGAAAATTTCCAAAAAGACGTGGCTTGTTCACTTTTGGGATTAATGTAAGGAAGGTGGAATTTAATGCACCTGGAATAAAACCCAAAAGTCTAGACTCTTCAACCATATCCAGAAGATCATCTCCCACTAAATCAAAGAAATGTTTGAAAAATTCCACAGTCCAACCATCAGGGCCTGGGCTCTTGTCTACTTTTAAACTAGAAATAATGATTTTTAGTTCATCTTTATCCACAGGTTTATAGAGTAACTCTAAATCTGAAACTGAAATCATATTCGGAAAAAGGGTAGCCACCTTTACTTGATCATGTTGACTAATATCCATCTGCTTATTATAAAAATCTTTGAAATAATTAGCAGTTGCTAATTTAAGATTTTCCTGGCCTCTGTGGACAATACCCTCCTCATCCTGAAGTTCCCAGATAAACTTATGATTTCTCCTATAGCTTGCAAAGCTATGAAATAATTTTGTATTTAGGTCCCCACTTTGTATCCAGATGGCATAGTTGCGTTGATGCCACTGTTCCTCAATGTCCTTTAAAATAATATTTATTTCGCTTTCTAAATCTTTTAACGGGATATCTCTTAAATCTAGACAAAGACCCTTCGACAAATTTTGAAATCTATAGGAGATTTCATGTTCGAGACTAGAAAGCCTTGCAATTTTGAGACTATTATGGGTCTTGAGCCAACTTTTTGTATTCTTATTTAGGTCTGTTAACTTCCAAACCATCATCTTCTGCTTACAGGGTTCCTGAAGATATAAGGGATCACTCCATAGTTTATGAACTAAGGTAATAAATTATTTTTCTGTCTGCCAAACTGGATTAAACTTGAATGGAATTGCTTTATACACAGGCGGTAATTCCAGTTGAAGAAGGATAGGCACGCGATCAGAGATAAAAGGGAAATCAACCCAAGATCTGAAAATACCACTAGTTAACACTAAATCTTCGGAAAGAAGAAAATAGCCCAGTCTCTTTGCAATGAAGGCTTCACCCACTCTGCCATTCCTCCACGTAGGAACCAATTTCCCAGGCTGGATATCAACAAGATTATTATTACAAAAAATATTTGTGAAGAAAGTATGCAATGAACCAAGATTTGCACGACTTCCCCAACTTTCTCCAGCATTCAAAGTCAAATTCAGATCTCCAGCTAAAATGAGATTTTTCAAAGAGAGCAGGCCTGAATTCTCTACTTTTTCCCAAAAGGACTTATGCTTGGAACACGACCCATAAGTATTAAGAATATTGTAAAATCTTTTAGAAGCTAGACAGTAACCTGTCAGTAGAATACCACCATAAGTTAGATAAGGCACCAAATTAAATAAAGAAGGATCCCAAGCAACTAGTAACCCGCCAGAAGTACCAGTTGAATTGACCGCACAGACAAGCCACTTCGGCCTCAACAGTTGAACGAAACATCTCGCCTTGTTAGCATTAACTAAGGTCTCCTGAAGAAAAATAATATTTGGACGAGTTATATCCAAAACACTACGAACCGAGGCCAATTTTAGGACACCTCCTGTCCCTCTCAAATTTAGAGAGAGAACTAACATCACTTAGTTCTTTCCAAGGCCTTCAATGCTCTAAGGGCCTTACCATCAAAAGGAAGAATAGGAGTCGGGTCAACTTTTAGTTCAGAACTGGACTTTTTTCTGGCGCTACGGGTTTTTATAGGGGAGAGCTCAATTCCCATCCCCTGTGATCACGCAAACTCCTTTCCCCCTTCTGTAACCGGTACATTGGAAGTACTGGCTTGTCCACATTCAACTCCCGGGTCAATGGGTTTTTTCCCAAGGAAAGTAGGTAAAGGGACCGAAGCTTCACTTCCACGTAGAAAGGGAATAAACGAATCTAGAACTAGAAAAAGTGTAGAAACATCTGAATTATTCTTTGCATGAATAGTAAATAGTTTATGTGAAACTTAAACCCTCAATCTCAATCAATCCTAATTCTAAAAAAGATTCATATTCCATTATTATACATGAAATTTTAGAATTAGTATTTACTTTGATTATAAATTTAATTATTCATGTTAAGAAAAAGACATGAAGTAAAATATTAAAAATAAATAAACAAATAAATAAAATGAATTAAGTAATAATAATAAATAAATGAAAAATTAATAAAAATTAAAATTAAATAAAGAAAAATAAAAATAAAAAATTTTGCCTCATTTTAA